>JAYESA010000020.1:7137390-7239890 GCA_036927795.1 Iris macrosiphon | reverse complement strand
GGAGCCCTGCGAGGAGATGCCTTTAGCGTCCTAGTTAGCTAGGTGGGTTTCCTGGGTTGTTTCCAGTGGTTTATTTCTGGATGATTGTACTTATTCTTTTGTTGCTGTGAGATATTGTAGACTATTATAGACTTGGACTGTATTTTGGATATTGTCTTGCTCTCTCTTTGGTTCTGTTTCTTTGTTCATATCATATCGTACTTTTATTCTTTCCCTAGTTATTGTGATTGAGAGATTATATATATTGCGTGGTTGCCCTTCTTTTGAAGAGAATTATTCATATATATATTGCATGGTTGCCCTCCTTTTGGAGAGGTTATTGACAGATTTTTGTGAGTTATATAGATATGGTTGACATAGAACGGACCTTTACAGCGTTCTACCGCGATTCTGCGGCGTAGGCTGGACGTACCCACGGCTCATGCCCTATTTTTTGGGTGCGGGTTGTGACATTAATCAACTGAGAAAGTAGCTTGGAGAAGGCAAAATTTCTAGATGAGAGTAAATAAATATTTGACCATCGACTAGAAGTATCTATTAGAACCATAAAATACCTGAAAGGTCCGCTAACAGGATCAATTGGTCTGCAAATATCACTTTATATCCTCTGAAGGAATGGTGGTGATTCAGAAGCTATTTTGAGAAGTGAAGGTCTTGTAATGAGTTTACCCTGTGAACAAGCTACACACAAATGTTCAGTAGGAATGAAAAGACTTTAGTATGATAAATTATGCCCATTGGTATTGTTGATGACCTTTCTCAACATAGTCGATCCTGGATGACCCAATCTGTCATGCTAAAGGATTAGATTACTTGGATCCTTTAGCCTTTTGCTGGTGATGGGGTGAGATTCTACTACTTTCAGAGTAGTTTGATATATCCCCGAGGAGATTAACTTGCACTTTTCTAATGTGAGCTTATTGCTTCCAATATTAGAGGTGATATAAAGATACTCTTTGCTATCATCGTTCATGGTTTCAATATGAAGCCCGTTCATTCGAATATCTCTAAAGCTGAGTAATTTATATTAGATCTACTAGAGAATAATATATTTTAAATGACTAAGTGGGTTCCATTTGGCAACACAACATCGGGCTTATCATAACCTTCTATAATCTGCATAGATCCAACAATGATGGTCATCTTGGCAGTGTTTGAGACATATATTGTGAAAAACTTTTTAGTTTTCAATATAGTGTGAGTTATTGCACTATCTATCAAGCATATGCCATCATCATTGTCCATACCTTTCAAAAATAAAAATTAATAATATATTAATATGCTACCAAATGGTTAAACTTGATATATTGCCAATTATTATAACTTGATCTAAATCTAAATGAAACTGCTTTAAAGAAAGTAAACTACCTAGACTATTGATCATATAATGACCAATTTATTCAAAGTGAAAAGTAAATAAACTTAGATAAGCATACAATAACTATTCATTGACTTCGTCTATCATGGCGTTGAACTGGTCTTCCGAAATTGTGTTTCCATCCTTATATTGGAAGAAATCATTAAAATCCATGTGTGTTGTACCCTCCATGAGATTAGTCTCACTACCCTTTGAGGCTTCATACTCGTCCACTTTCTTTTGTGAGGTGCGACAGTTTCACATCCAATGACCAGCTCTTCCACAACGTTTATAAATATCAGTTGGAGCAGCTTGATTGAAAATTTGGGCATTATTTTATCAAGGATTAAATCCCTTATTTTTGAACTGTATATCGTTCTTGGACCCGGATTATAGCCATTTCTTTGGATTCTACGACATCCATGCCCTCTACCTCTGTGATTTTCTCGACCCCTAGTATTGGTCATATTTTTCTGAGCACTAGTCGCATTCACTTCAGCTGGAATTGGTGCAGACCTAGTTGGTCTACTAGTATAATTTTTTATTAATAACTCATTATTTTTCTCGGCCACGAGTAAGACAACAATGAGTTCGGAATACTTCTTAAAGATTTTTTCCCTATACGTCTGTTGTAGGGTCATATTAGTCATATAAAATATGGTGAATATTTTTTCTAGCATAAAATTCTTTGTCACTTCTTCACCACATAACTTCAATTGTGAAGTAATCCTAAACATAGCTGAATCATAGGCTGCAACTGTCTTATAATCTTGGAAACGTAGATTGAGCCATTCATGGAGTGCACCTGGTAGTATGACCATTTTCTGGTGATCATATCTCCCAGCTAGAGAATTTCATAACACGAAGGGGTCCTTGACTGTTAAGTACTAAGTCTTGAGATTATCATGAATATAATGTCTTAGAAAAATTAAAGCCTTTACTTTATCTTGTGCAGATATTGGCTTATTAGCCATAATTGCATCACCTAAGCTTTTGGCTTGAATGTACAATTCAGCATCCAAACTCTAATTGAGAAAGTTCTGGCCTTCTAAGTTTAGAGGCTTGAAATCATGCTTTGTAAGGCTCGACATATTGCTGTATAAGATCAATAATAACAAGTTAACATAAGAACTTGGTAAATCACCAAACAATTCATGTTCATGATGTATGCTTCAAACAATGATGTTGCAGAAGTCTATTTATACCAAATAAATCTTGTTCGTGGTATGCTTCGAACAATAATGTTCCAGAAGTCGTAGGTAAATACAAAATACTAGATGTTCATGGTATGCTTCGAACAATGATTATGTTCAAGAAGTCTTTCAAAAATATCACATATGGTATGCTTCAAACAATGATGTTCCAGAAGTCTTATATATATAGACCAAATAATTCATGTTCATGGTCATCAGATCTCTGATAATTTTGATCTGAATGTATTAACATATATAAAAGAAATAAATAAAGAATAACTCCAGCGTTCTCTCCGAGAGATCTATATACGATTAACATCGAGTGCTATCAAAGTTAACTAAAAGAAGTGAGATGAATGGATAAAAAAATATTCTTTTTGTCCTAGCGATACGCCAAGAGATGTATAAACATCAACATCAGGTTACGCCTAGGGTATGCATATGTAGAAAAAATAAATATAAATAAACATACATATTATCGAAGTAAAAAATCCGCAAATGACGGCTTCACTAAGATGCTCTCGCTTATTTCTTCCCTTTAGAGCTTCGTGCTGATAACGTGTTAGAATAAACGTAGAAGAATGAAGAAGAAAATAGGAGAGAAGATCTCTTATTAGTGTAATCACACACTGGAAGATAAATGTCTTATTTATACAACCTAATGAAGGTGTAATACTAATCTCTAACCAATGTGAGACTAAAGTATAAAGTGAAAATCCAACCATTTAGTAACCTACGTTATAACAATCTCAGTTTATAAGAAGGCGGAGTTATAAAACAAATAATGGATGATGTAGGGAGGTTACCAGGCCCGACCCATGATGCAAAGGTGTTCTCCTGTTGGCTCTAGAGCATCATGAATAGGTATAATAAATTATAACGATGGAGCTGGAAAAGGAGGTCTCGATTCACTTCAAACATCATTATTTCGGATTAAGATATAGTAATTTTGTAATAATTATAAAAATTGATATCCTAACTATAGTTAGTGTATAGGTATTTGGTTGGATCGAAATTCGCATAATACGTAGGTGGATATTGTTTTGTGTTCTAGTCCTCTATATTTTGGAATTGGAAGACAATAACCAAGTGCAATAGTGCAAGTGTCAAGTCCTTCGTAGCCCACCACCTGCCCGGTTATACTACCACATGCCCTAGCTCCAATGAAGGAAGTATCTGTTTAACACTCCAACTATGGATTAGTTTGGTTCTTACTTTGAAATGGAATATTTATCGTCTTTTCCAACATTTCGTCTGGAGCAACAACAAAACCTTCTTAGATTTTCACTGTCTTTTTCAGTATTAGTAATCAAAAAGGGTAATACTATACGTTTTAAGGGACAATAATTGTCTTTCATCGGTTTAAACGAAAACGTTTTGTATTTCAAAGGAGAACCAAACTAAGTCATACACTACAACAAATATAAAATTTGTGATACGTTATTTTGCAATTAGTAATGGTTATAACTTTGACACTCTTATAACGGTAATAACCGTTACAATATTAACAAATCGTTACTAAATTTCTAATTTATTTTACTTTTATAAATTTTGTGACAGTAAAAAGTATTACAAATGTTAATATTAAAAAAAAAAGGTAATTTCTTCGCGATTGTGAGATCTAATTTCTAAAGGTTTTTGTGTGAGATCTAATTTTCCAATTCCTCAAACTGTTACCGAAGGTTTTTCTAATTTATGAAAATATTCTTCTTTAATTTTTTTCGCTTTTAATATTTATTGGAGGAGGAGGAGGTGTTCAAGACGCTGAGATCGCAACCCCTCGATCATGTTGATGCACCACACTCAGGGAACGAATCGATCCCGAGGGTCCCGCTGGACAAGGTCCCCTAGTAGGAGGTTGTCATCGTTGATGTCGGATCTGTTGGTGCGGCTAAGGAGAATCCAGTGTTTGGGGAAGGAATTATTGCGAGCAAGGAGGAACATCTCCATCACTCCCCTTTAGTTTCTACACACAAAATGTTTGTTGAAATGCTCGAATAGATTAAAATTGGTTAGACTCTTAATCAACGGTGTGTACACACACGACGTGTATAAATATTCCATATATTTATTAAATTATCACATATTAATTACATCAACCACCCTGTTATTTTTTATCAACTAAGTTTTTCCTTTGTATTATCTAGTGAATTATCACATATAAGTATGAGCCTACACGGTTTAGTGAATCAATAGTTCCAATATATAGGACAATTTTGTTGTCACAAATTGCAATTTTGTGTGACATACAAATGCAAGTGTGAAAATTGGATTAAAAGTCATGTAGTTGGATTAAAATTGGGCGGAATGTGTACCATAACTAGTTACATTGCAAAGTCATCGACTCACCTCACCACGGCCCAAGTAAATTAAAATTAGATTTGTGAGTTTTACGTCAAGGTGGATTTGGGATGAGATCCAGCCCAAAACTTGGTCCTACATCAAAGCCCACAACGTCTATAAACCAAACAGCTTGTTTTACTTATATATATTTTTCCTTGCCAAAATTTATATGCACATGAACAAGATGGAAAGTAAGAAGAGTTATAACCTGGTTAGACGGACGGTCTCGGAATCAAATGGCGGAGGAGGTATGGGACAGTGGGCCCAAATAGCATACAATGCAGCGTGCATAAAAAAAAAATTGGATGAAAAGTTGAAGAGTATGTTCTTGGGGAATACACGCTTCGAGGTCAAAGTAAGCCATAGAATCCTAAATATACAAACATATAGAACTATAACGAGCTAAAAATAGTTTAAGCTTTTTGAAATATTGAATAACAAATATGGTGTTAGAGCAAACGTTTTGGATTCGAATTCTCCCATCCACTTTTTCCTCCTTCGTAGGACTTTATCTCAAGTGCACGTTGTACGCTCATCTACATACATTCAATTTGCTTAGCTTTACATCTATCCCAAGGTATCATTTTCAATACATCTGTGGGACAAAATCGTACACATTGAACACATCCTATACATGTATCATAAATTTTTACTGAATGTGACATTGGATTTATAAATTCCAGTTTTGGACACATTTTTTTTTGATCTGGTAAAATAAGTAGACTTGTATTACCGATCCACACGTGTGGGAGAATGGTATTAAATTTTTTTTTTTTTGAGATGTCCGACGATACGTACGGAATTTTGTACACGCTGTGTTACATACCATTTCGACCCACTGCCCCACACCTCTCCTGCGATTTGATACCGAGACCATTCGTCTAGCCAGAAAAGTTAAAGTTAGTTTAATTTATAATAATGACCCTTTCTATCAACTGACTTTTGAGAAGATTAACCAATACAAAATATATATATATATATATATATATATATATATATATGATGAAAGATAACACGTTAAAGCCCTCACATATTTTAAGAGGATGAAAGATAATACGGTTAGAAGTTAATAATTTTGCAAAATTTCTTTGCAAAACAAGATATAAGAAAATGTACATTATAGAAAAAGCGATGATTGTATATTTTATCACAGCCTAATCCTAGAACATATAGAATTTATATACATATTCTTTTACAATCAAAATTTCTATAATATCTTTAATTAAAACATAATACAGACGTATAAACATCCAATTACACTATAATTGATCGACGATCGTCAAATAGCGTGTATAGAATAATAGCCTCTTAAAGAGGATATATTGGTGATAGTTGAGGTAAAGACATACTTAAACCTAGATAGAAATTTTGAAGAAGAGGAAAAAGCACCCATGCACTCTCTCCCTCTCAATAATGTGATCACGCAAGTGCAAAAATTGAGTTTCTATCCTACCTGACATTGTACTTTGATAAAATTTATATTCTATTTGCTAAAGTTTCTGTTAGAATTTTTGTTGTTTTCCTTTGTAATAAAAATTCAGAAATATTGTCTTTTACTTGCTTCAAAATTTCAGAATACAAAAATAAAATGAAACAATGTTACCGGCCTCTGGGGAAGTCGTGCACGAAGCACTGCCCTAAGAGTTTATTCGGGATCTGTGTGCAGACGTACCCGAAGCTCCTAGTGGTAAAACCTCCGCACTACCGGTATCTCGTTGCCGCACACGACTTGGAGAGAACGACCAGAACTTAGCTCTGCCCAGAGTTTGGAGATGAGGACGAAGAACAGAATGTCGACAGAGGTTTGGAGTAAGAAATTTTCGGAATAATTTTACAAAGAAATTAGGGACGAATATATAATACAGTTGTGTAACGGTCAGAATTAATTTACGATTAATTCAGCCGTTACACATGAATTAAACGAATGAATCTGGACATGAAAAATGTAACGGTTAAAAACATTTGTAACGTTCAGAAATTAATTCCAACGTTTAAGAAAAATAAATGACAGAATTTAAGAGGAGCAAAAAGAATTTTAGGGTCCCAGCCCGAACCCGAAGAGAAAATCGGATCGGCATTCGACGCCCGCAGATGTGGGCGCGTACCCGCACCCGTTACGCCGAACCGAACCGAACCGGGCCGAACCGAACCGAACCGAGCCGGGCCGGGCGGCGGCGCGCGCGTGTGGCCCAAGGGGTTCCCCATACAACAACTTAATAGAGCAAAGGAGAGAAAGTAATATATGTACACATGAAGGCTTTGGTGCATCCGATGTGGGACTAAAGATAGAATGAGGAATTTGAACTTTTGCAAATAGCCAAAACTAACAATCCCCCCCAAAAGATCAAGTTCCGAAACAGAGATAAGAGTGAAGTAAAATGAGAGAGAGAGCATCTGGGCAGTAAAATACTATACATAGATGAGATGGACTACAGCCTTGAATCTCACGTAGTAACTATTATCTTAATCTGAAGAAGTGCTTGATGGACTACACCTTGAATCAGACTTCTTGAACCAGATTTAGAAAATAGCACACATAGTACGCTAGAGGTCCTTGATCTATCGGTTGGCGCTTTTAAATGGCCATGCGCACTTTCTACATTCATGAGAGTTGTCTGGGATCGCCCTGTCCCATAGTCGCGGCCTTCACGACCTCTCATATAGGTAAGTCCTTAATGGTTGGTGATATGAATCAACCCAGCATTAGAGCTTGGACCTATTAAGAGTTTAAACTCATCCTAAACATATCACACAGGAATGAAGAAAATGCGCATGTACAGCCGCTTGGGCTTTATTTTTAATGAGATTTTAATCCCGAGTCAGTGTTCCATAAAGTCACCTAAGTTCAGCTTGTTTCTACCTATTGAACCGGCTTCTTGGGATCTCCAGTCAGACTCGGTTGGGTTGCCACTATTGGTGACTAATTTATGGGCTTAACCCCATCCCCCTCGATGATTCTAGGATCAAAGTCCTAGACAGACCCTTCGTCAAGTGATCTGCAAGGTTCTTTTCTGACTTTATATAGTCAAGAACCACATATTTGCCTAGTAGGCTTTTGATTGACTTGAAGCGCCGCTGCAGGTGCCTGTTCATCTTAGCATTCACAGAATCATGCTTTAGTAGTTCAATAACAGATTTATTATCACAATTTATAGAAATTGCAGGAACAGGACTAAGAGAAACAGGTATATGCATAATAAGATTTTTAAGCCATTCAGCTTCTGTGCAAGTTGTATCTAAAGCTATCATTTCAGAGTCCATTGTACTCCTAGCTATGATAGTTTGTTTACAAGAGCTCCAGGAGATCGCAGCTCCTCCTAGAGTAAATACATATCCTGTAGTAGATTTTATATCATGTGAGTCGGTTACCCAGTTTGCATCTGAATAACCTTCTATGATATCAGGGTGCCTAGAAAAATGAAGTTTGTAATCTAGGGTGCCCTTGAGATATCTAAATACCCTATCCAAGGCAGTCCAATGTGACTGATTTGGGTTACTGGTATATCTGCTTAGTCTCCCAATAGCAAATGCAATATCAGGTCTTGTCCTGTTTGTTACATACATAAGGGAGCCTATCATCTGTGAATATTTATGTTGTTCCAAAGGTGATCCTTCATTCTTTTTCAGTACAATACTGCTGTCATAAGGAGTAAGGACAGGTTTCTTATCAAATAACTCAAATCTTTTTAGCATTTTTTTAATTGAATGTGCTAAAGATAGAGTATAACCCTCTTTGCCTTTGGTCACTTGCATTCCTAAAATTAAGTTGGCTTCTCCTAGGTCTTTCATATCAAACTGGCTAGATAAATAGTTCTTTGTAACATTTATCAATTCCAGTGATGAACCTAGGATAAGGATATCATCTACATACAAGCATAAAATGACACAACTTTTACATGTACCTTTAGAGTATATACATTTGTCATACTCATTTGACAAGAAACCATATTCACAAATTACTTTATCAAATTTGTTGTGCCATTGTTTGGTAGCTTGTTTCAAGCCATAGAGGGATTTTACTAGTCTGCAAACTTTCTTTTCTTGACCTTTAGCAATGAAACCTTCAGGTTGGTCCATATAAAGTTCTTCCTCTAGATCTCCATTCAAGAATGCTATCTTTACATCCATTTGATAGATTAGCATATCATGAATGGATGCTAAGGCTAAGAGAGTTCTAATGGATGTGATCCTAGCTACAGGAGAGTAGGTATCAAAATAATCTAACCCTTTCTTCTGGGTAAAACCCTTGGCAACTAGTCTAGCTTTGTATTTCTCTATAGTACCATCGGCTCTGAGTTTCTTCTTGAAAATCCACTTACAACCTATTGGTTTATTCCCTAAAGGTAGGTCTGTTAGAAACTAAGTGTTATTATCCATGATGGAGTTGTATTCACTGTTAATGGCTTCTTTCCAGAAGGGAGCATCAGGAGATGACATTGCTTCTTCATAAGTTGAGGGATCACCCTCTATCAAAAAAGTGAAGAATCCTTCTCCTAAATTTTTCTCAATCCTATTCCTTTTACTCCGCCTTGGTTCTAAGTCTTGTTCAGATTGAGAGCTAGGTATTTGGACATGAGAACTAGTAGAGGGTATGGAGGAAGAGATTGAACTTCTATCCTTAAAGGGAAATATGTTTTCAAAGTAAACTGCATCTCTTGCTTCTATAATGGTATTGTTAGAGATTTTATTTACTTCTGAGTGAGTCACTAGAAATCTATTGGCATAGCTGTCTAAAGCATATCCTATGAAAACAGCGTCTACAGTCTTGGGACCAATCTTCCTCTTTTTAGGTTCGAAAATTCCGACTTTAGCAAGGCATCCCCAAATTCTAAGGTAATTAATCCTAGGTGTTCTACCTTTCCACAGCTCATAGGGAGTCTTGTCTTTTGTCTTATTAGGAATCCTATTAAGAATGTAGCAGGCAGTTAAAAGGGCTTCTCCTCACAAGTTATCAGGAGCACCAGAGCTGAGAAGCATGGCATTCACCATATCTAACAGAGTACGGTTCTTGCGTTCAGCAACTCCATTAGACTGAGGTGAATAAGGAGCAGTTACCTCATGAATTATTCCATGTTCTTCACAGAAGTTAGTCATTTTGTTTGAGGTATATTCTCCACCACGATCAGATCTAAGGATCTTAATCTTCCTTTCTAATTGATTCTCAGCTTCAGATTTGTAGACCTTAAATCTATCTAGAACTTCATCTTTGGTTTTGAGAAGGTAGATGTAACAATATTTTGAATAATCATCTATAAATGTAACAAAGTATTTTCTGTCAAAATCCTATTAGAGTCACATACATCACTATGGATAAGTTCTAGAAGGTCAGAATTTCTTTCTACAGATTTGAATGGTAATCTAGTGTGTTTGGCTTGAACACAAATCTCACATTTGTGTTTGTCATCTATTGGAGTCTTGGGAATAAGATCTAAGGTCATCATTCTTTTAATAGAACCGAGGTTCACATGACCTAGTCTGCCATGCCAAACATTTGAAGATTCTATATTGGAGACAATGAGAGAACAATCAGACATTTTATTCATTGTACTTAAAATGAAAAGACCGTCTTTTACAAAGCCTTTTCCTATAAAAGAGTCATGCATAGAAAAAACTACTTTATTAGCCTCCATTACAATTTTGTATCCTGAGGCTACAAGAAGGGATCCACTAACTAGGTTTCTCCTGACAGACGGCACATGAAGAACATCATGAAGAGTTAAAATTTTTCCTGATGTCATTTTCAGGTTAACTTTTCCTCTTCCAATAATTTGTGCCGTTGAGCCATCTCCTAGGGTTACACCTCCTCCACTTGATTCCTGATAGTTTGAAAAACAGGAGCGATCAAACGAAACGTGAACATTTGCTCCAGAATCCAACCACCAATCATCAGAATGGTAAGAGAGGTTAATAAGGGGTTGAAAGCTTACAGACCTGAAGGAACTCGAAGAACCTTTGTAAAGCATGTTCGCTTCTGGTTTAACTGAGTCTGACTGAAGTTCTAGGTTTTGGTTTTGGTGGTTAGGCAGAAAGTTTTTCTTCTCTTGAAAAAAATTCTTTTTGGGTTTATAAGGAATATTAGACTTGGGTTTTCCTTGGCCTTCTACAAGATAATAGTTTAGGTGGTCTTTGCTAAACAATCTTAAAATCTATAGTTTTTCAAGTGTTGATCAACTCAAGTTAGCTGTAGGGGCCGGTTCCCAGCTAGCGGTGGTCCGAAGACTCTTAAATTCCGTGTCGCTTAGGGTTATTTACACCCGGTTGACAGAAGGACCCTTTCGGCTTGTGCCCGAGTTTGTCTCTACTTTGAAACTTTAGATTTGAAGATTTTATTTGCAATTTCCTTTTACTAAACTTTTTTTTTTTTTGATTGCTTTCAAAAAACTAAGTGATTAAAAATTAAGCAAATTGTATTAACAGTAATTAAGCAAAAGAATTTGCTCCAGCATCCAGCAACTAATAAGTAGTGCTAATCAACAGAACAAATGAGCAATGGTAAGTACCAAATGAGTAGTGCTACTTAGATTGCAAGTTTTACAAGTAACAAATTTGCTACAGTAATAAAATAATTGTTTGGCTACAGCATAAATTGTTAACTACAAAACTTGTTAACAAGTATTGATAAACCACAACAAGTAGCAAGTAGCAATTTAACAACCGATTTTATTTTACTTCAGTGAAAAAAGAAACAATATTAACTTGAATTGCTATAGAACAAATTTCTATAGAACAAATTTCTAGAAATCAATTCTAACAAATAAATTAGTATGTTGGTACAGTATGTTTAGAAATCAATTCTAACAAATTTATAGAAATCAATTGTAACAAATAAATTGTTTCAGTATTTTCTTTTGGTTCTAGAAACAGATTGCTAGAAGAATTATTAACAAATTCCTAGAAACAGTATGTTATAAGTAACAGTATTAAATAATCAATTGTAACAAATAACAAATTTGACAAATAACTATTTACTATTTAATAAATTGACAAATAAGTATTTACTATTCCTAGAAACAGTAGGTTTCCAAATTTTTTGTAACAGTAAGCAAACTGTGATCAAAAGTATAGAATTTTTTCTAATCAATACTTTAAGCAAAATTTCTTCAGTGGTTACTAAGTGATTAAGACAGTAAGTATTTAAGCAGTTTTCAATTGAAGCAATAGCAAATACAATTCTAACCAAGTTCTACTCTAACAGTAAACAATAGTTAGAAAAAGAAAATGATACTAACAGACAATAAACTCTTAGATTGTTAGAATTTTTGTTGTTTTCCTTTGTAATAAAAATTCAAAAATATTGTCTTTTACTTACTTCAAAATTTCAGAATACAAAAATAAAATGAAACAATGTTACCGGCCTCTGGGGAAGTCGTGCACGAAGCACTGCCCTAAGAGTTTATTCGGGATCTGTGTGCAGACGTACCCGAAGCTCCTAGTGGTAAAACCTCCGCACTACCGGTATCTCGTTGCCGTACACGACTTGGAGAGAACGACCAGAACTTAGCTCTGCCCAGAGTTTGGAGATGAGGACGAAGAACAGAATGTCGACAGAGGTTTGGAGTATGAAATTTTTGGAATGATTTTACAAAAAAATTAGGGACGAATATATAATACAGTTGTGTAACGGTCAGAATTAATTTACGATTAATTCAGCCGTTACACAGGAATTAAACGAATGAATCTGGACATAAAAAATGTAACGGTTAAAAACATTTGTAACGTTCAGAAATTAATTCCAACGTTTAAGAAAAATAAATGACAGAATTTAAGAGGAGCAAAAAGAATTTTAGGGTCCCAGCCCGAACTCGAAGAGAAAATCGGATCGGCATTCGGCGCCCGCAGATGTGGGCGCGTAACCGCACCCGTTACGCCGAACCGAACCGAACAGGGCCGAACCGAACCGAGCCGGGCCGGGCGGCGGCGTCGGCGCGCGCGTGTGGCCCAAGGGGTTCCCCACACAACAACTTAATAGAGCAAAGGAGAGAAAGTAATATATGTACACATGAAGGCTTTGGTGCATCCGATGTGGGACTAAAGATAGAATGAGTAATTTAAACTTTTGCAAATAGCCAAAACTAACAATCCTCCCCCAAAAGATCAAGTTCCGAAACAGAGATAAGAGTGAAGTAAAATTAGAGAGAGAGCATCTGGGCAGTAAAATACTATGCATAGATGAGATGGACTACAGCCTTGAATCTCACGTAGTAACTATTGTCTTAATATGAAGAAGTGCTTGATGGACTACACCTTGAATCAGACTTCTTGAACCAGATTTAGAAAATAGCACACATAGTACGCTAGAGGTCCTTGGTCTATCGGTTGGCGCTTTTAAATGGCCATGCGCACTTTCTACATTCATGAGAGTTGTCTGGGATCGCCCTGTCCCATAGTCGCGGCCTTCACGACCTCTCATATAGGTAAGTCCTTAATGGTTGGTGATATGAATCAACCCAGCATTACAGCTTGGACCTATTAAGAGTTTAAACTCATCCTAAACATATCACACAGGAATGTAGAAAGTGCGCATGTACAGCCGCTTGGGCTTTATTTTTAATGAGATTTTAATCTTGAGTCAGTGTTCCATAAAGTCACCTAAGTTCAGCTTATTTCTACCCATTGAACCGGCTTCTTGGGATCTCCAGTCAGACTCGGTTGGGTTGCCACTGCTGGTGACTAATTTATGGGCTTAACCCCATCCCCCTCGATGATTCTAGGATCAAAGTCCTAGACAGACCCTTCGTCAAGTGATCTGCAAGGTTCTTTTCTGACTTTATATAGTCAAGAACCACATATTTGCCTAGTAGGCTTTTGATTGACTTGAAGCGCAGCTGCAGGTGCCTGTTCATCTTAGCATTCACAGAATCATGCTTTAGTAGTTCAATAACAGATTTATTATCACAATTTATAGAAATTGCAGGAACAGGACTAAGAGAAACAGGTATATGCATAATAAGATTTTTAAGCCATTCAGCTTCTGTGCAAGTTGTATCTAAAGCTATCATTTCAGAGTCCATTGTACTCCTAGCTATGATAGTTTGTTTACAAGAGCTCCAGGAGATCGCAGCTCCTCCTAGAGTAAATACATATCCTGTAGTAGATTTTATATCATGTGAGTCGGTTACCCAGTTTGCATCTGAATAACCTTCTATGATATCAGGGTGCCTAGAAAAATGAAGTTTGTAATCTAGGGTGCCCTTGAGATATCTAAATACCCTATCCAAGGCAGTCCAATGTGACTGATTTGGGTTACTGGTATATCTACTTAGTCTCCCAATAGCAAATGCAATATCAGGTCTTGTCCTGTTTGTTACATACATAAGGGAGCCTATCATCTGTGAATATTTATGTTGTTCCAAAGGTGATCCTTCATTCTTTTTCAGTACAATACTGCTGTCATAAGGAGTAAGGACAGGTTTCTTATCAAATAACTCAAATTTTTTTAGCATTTTTTCAATTGAATGTGCTAAAGATAGAGTATAACCCTCTTTGCCTTTGGTCACTTGCATTCCTAAAATTAAGTTGGCTTCTCCTAGGTCTTTCATATCAAACTGGCTAGATAAATAGTTCTTTGTAACATTTATCAATTCCAGTGATGAACCTAGGATAAGGATATCATCTACATACAAGCATAAAATGACATAACTTTTACATGTACCTTTAGAGTATATACATTTGTCATACTCATTTGACAAGAAACCATATTCACAAATTACTTTGTCAAATTTGTTGTGCCATTGTTTGGGAGCTTGTTTCAAGCCATAGAGGGATTTTACTAGTCTGCAAACTTTCTTTTCTTGACCTTTAGCAATGAAACCTTCAGGTTGGTCCATATAAAGTTCTTCCTCTAGATCTCCATTCAAGAATTCTGTCTTTACATCCATTTGATAGATTAGCATATCATGAATGGATGCTAAGGCCAAGAGAGTTCTAATGGATGTGATCCTAGCTACAGGAGAGTAGGTATCAAAATAATCTAACCCTTTCTTCTGGGTAAAACCCTTGGCAACTAATCTAGCTTTGTATTTCTCTATAGTACCATCGGCTCTGAGTTTCTTCTTGAAAATCCACTTACAACCTATTGGTTTATTCCCTAAAGGTAGGTCTGTTAGAAACCAAGTGTTATTCTCCATGATGGAGTTGTATTCACTGTTAATGGCTTCTTTCCAGAAGGGAGCATCAGGAGATGACATTGCTTCTTCATAAGTTGAGGGATCACCCTCTATCAAAAAAGTGAAGAATCCTTCTCCTAAATTTTTCTCAATCCTATTCCTTTTACTCCGCCTTGGTTCTAAGTCTTGTTCATATTGAGAGCTAGGTATTTGGACATGAGAACTAGTAGAGGGTATGGAGGAAGAGATTGAACTTCTATCCTTAAAGGAAAATATGTTTTCAAAATAAACTGCATCTCTTGCTTCTATAATGATATTGTTAGAGATTTCATTTACTTCTGAGTGAGTCACTAGAAATCTATTGGCATAGCTGTCTAAGGCATATCCTATGAAAACAGCGTCTACAGTCTTGGGACCAATCTTCCTCTTTTTAGGTTCGGGAATTCCGACTTTAGCAAGGCATCCCCAAATTCTAAGGTAATTAATCCTAGGTGTTCTACCTTTCCACAGCTCATAGGGAGTCTTGTCTTTTGTCTTACTAGGAATCCTATTAAGAATGTAGCAGGCAGTTAAAAGGGCTTCTCCCCACAAGTTATCAGGAGCACCAGAGCTGAGAATCATGGCATTCACCATATCTAACAGAGTGCGGTTCTTGCGTTCAGCAACTCCATTAGACTGAGGTGAATAAGGGGCAGTTAACTCATGAATTATTCCATGTTCTTCACAGAAGTTAGTCATTTCGTTTGAGGTATATTCTCCACCACGATCAGATCTAAGGATCTTAATCTTCCTTTTTAATTGATTCTCAGCTTCAGATTTGTAGACCTTAAATCTATCTAGAACTTCATCTTTGGTTTTGAGAAGGTAGATGTAACAATATTTTGAATAATCATCTATAAATGTAACAAAGTATTTTCTACCGCCTCTGGTCAAAATCCTATTAGAGTCACATACATCACTATGGATAAGTTCTAGAAGGTCAGAATTTCTTTCTACAGATTTGAATGGTAATCTAGTGTGTTTGGCTTGAACACAAATCTCACATTTGTGTTTGTCATCTATTGGAGTCTTGGGAATAAGATCTAAGGTCATCATTCTTTTAATAGAACCGAGGTTCACATGACCTAGTCTGCCATGCCAAACATTTGATGATTCTATATTGGAGACAATGAGAGAACAATCAGACATTTTATTCATTGTACTTAAAATGAAAAGACCGTCTTTTACAAAGCCTTTTCCTATAAAAGAGTCATGCATAGAAAAAACTACTTTATTAGCCTCCATTACAATTTTGTATCCTGAGGCTACAAGAAGGGATCCACTAACTAGGTTTCTCCTGACAGACGGCACATGAAGAACATCATGAAGAGTTAAAATTTTTCCTGATGTCATTTTCAGGTTAACTTTTTCTCTTCCAATAATTTGTGCCGTTGAGCCATCTCCTAGGGTTACACCTCCTCCACTTGATTCCTGATAGTTTAAAAAACAGGAGCGATCAAACGAAACGTGAACATTTGCTCCAGAATCCAACCACCAATCATCAGAATGGTAAGAGAGGTTAATAAGGGGTTGAAAGCTTACAGACCTGAAGGAACTCGAAGAACCTTTGTGAAGCATGTTCGCTTCTGGTTTAACTGAGTCTGACTGAAGTTCTAGGTTTTGGTTTTGGTGGTTAGGCAGAAAGTTTTTCTTCTCTTGAAAAAATTCTTTTTGGGTTTATAAGGAAAATTAGACTTGGGTTTTCCTTGGCCTTCTAGAAGATAATAGTTTAGGTGGTCTTTGCTAAACAATCTTAAAATCTATAGTTTTTCAAGTGTTGATCAACTCAAGTTAGCTGTAGGGGCCGGTTCCCAGCTAGCGGTGGTCCGAAGACTCTTAAATTCCGTGTCGCTTAGGGTTATTTACACCCGGTTGACAGAAGGACCCTTTCGGCTTGTGCCCGAGTTTGTCTCTACTTTGAAACTTTAGATTTGAAGATTTTATTTGCAATTTCCTTTTACTAAACTTTTTTTTTTTTTTGATTGCTTTCAAAAAACTAAGTGATTAAAAATTAAGCAAATTGTATTAACAGTAATTAAGCAAAAGAATTTGCTCCAGCATCCAGCAACTAATAAGTAGTGCTAATCAACAGAACAAATGAGCAATGGTAAGTACCAAATGAGTAGTGCTACTTAGATTGCAAGTTTTACAAGTAACAAATTTGCTACAGTAATAAAATAATTGTTTGGCTACAGCATAAATTGTTAACTACAAAACTTGTTAACAAGTATTGATAAACCACAACAAGTAGCAAGTAGCAATTTAACAACCGGTTTTATTTTACTTCAGTGAAAAAAGAAACAATATTAACTTGAATTGCTATAGAACAAATTTCTATAGAACAAATTTCTAGAAATCAATTCTAACAAATAAATTAGTATGTTGGTACAGTATGTTTAGAAATCAATTCTAACAAATTTATAGAAATCAATTGTAACAAATAAATTGTTTCAGTATTTTCTTTTGGTTCTAGAAACAGATTGCTAGAAGAATTATTAACAAATTCCTAGAAACAGTATGTTATAAGTAACAGTATTAAATAATCAATTGTAACAAATAACAAATTTGACAAATAACTATTTACTATTTAATAAATTGACAAATAAGTATTTACTATTCCTAGAAACAGTAGGTTTCCAAATTTTTTGTAACAGTAAGCAAATTGTGATCAAAAGTATAGAATTTTTTCTAATCAATACTTTAAGCAAAATTTCTTCAGTGGTTACTAAGTGATTAAGACAGTAAGTATTTAAGCAGTTTTCAATTGAAGCAATAGCAAATACAATTCTAACCAAGTTCTACTCTAACAGTAAACAATAGTTAGAAAAAGAAAATGATACTAACAGACAATAAACTCTTAGATTGTTAGAATTTTTGTTGTTTTCCTTTGTAATAAAAATTCAGAAATATTGTCTTTTACTTACTTCAAAATTTCAGAATACAAAAATAAAATGAAACAATGTTACCGGCCTCTGGGGAAGTCGTGCACGAAGCACTGCCCTAAGAGTTTATTCGGGATCTGTGTGCAGACGTACCCGAAGCTCCTAGTGGTAAAACCCTCGCACTACCGGTATCTCGTTGCCGCCACACGACTTGGAGAGAACGACCAGAACTTAGCTCTGCCCAGAGTTTGGAGATGAGGACGAAGAATAGAATGTGGACAGAGGTTTGGAGTAAGAAATTTTCGGAATGATTTTACAAAGAAATTAGGGACGAATATATAATACAGTTGTGTAACGGTCAGAATTAATTTACGATTAATTCAGCCGTTACACAGGAATTAAACGAATGAATCTGGACATGAAAAATGTAACGGTTAAAAACATTTGTAACGTTCAGAAATTAATTCCAACGTTTAAGAAAAATAAATGACAGAATTTAAGAGGAGCAAAAAGAATTTTAGGGTCCCAGCCCGAAGAGAAAATCGGATCGGCATTCGGCGCCCGCAGATGCGTACCCGTACCCGTTACTCCGAACCGGGCCGGGCCGGGCCGGGCGGCGGCGGCGGCGCGCGCGTGTGGCCCAAGGGGTTCCCCATACAACAACTTAATAGAGCAAAGGAGAGAAAGTAATATATGTACACATGAAGGCTTTGGTGCATCCGATGTGGGACTAAAGATAGAATGAGAAATTTGAACTTTTGCAAATAGCCAAAACTAACAGTTTCTACATAGAAATTGTTCAAAAAATGCACTCTCCAATGCGACAAAAAAATAAAAGAATTAATTTAATAATTTAGTTTGAAAGTAGTACCAAATATTAATTGTGCTATGAGATATAGAGAATTTTTATAAGAGTTTTTACATATAGAAAATTTCATAAAAGTTTTTTTTATCCTACATTAGAGTCATATAGGATAAAAATTGAAACATAAATCAATATTGATAAAAATATATTTTAAAAAAAATTTACCATAAAAGTAGGAGAGAGAAATCCCTATTGGAGAGGCCCTTAGTTCACACACTCCAGCGAGGAGGAAGTTGCAAAAGGGCTGGTTATATTATGTGTAATAGTGTGTTCATCTTTGATAATGCCATAATGACATGTCACTGATAACTACTATATAGTGTAACATAATGCAAAAGAATAAAGTTGAAGTCCTTTGCAATTGAAATCTTGACATTCACAGAGTACTACTGGTCTTGTTCATGCAAATATTGTTTAGTACATCATCAGCTACTAAATAATGCAAAATACATATTTTACAGTTTTATGTTTAGATTTATTAATTTGTAATTAGTTGAAATTGTGAAATTGGCGAGGCATAGATTCTGATTACATTGATGACGACTCTGAGAGAAGAAGAAAAAAAATCAAAATGGCCTACATAGTTTGACCGTGCCCAGCAATCATATTCTCATGTGTTGGAACTAAAATGATGTCAAATGCTTGATTCGGTCCACAGCAACCGTCAAAAATCAACACAGAAGAATCATTCAAAGACTTGGAAAAGTTGGAACTGTAACAATTTCAAGGCCGAGTACATTAGAGATCAGTCAATTTTCTGTGTATCCCCAGTCATAGATGGCAGATCAAAGTAGGGAATTTTACTTTCCCTTGGCTATTTTTTTTTTCAGCTGCAACTTCCAAAAACTGCAGGTCAAAAACGTTTTGTCATTCTCATGCCAATATATATATATATATATATATATATATATATATATATATATATATATATTTCTTTCTATTTAATTTAAGATCGGACTTGGTACTGTGTCGAACTTTAGGTTTTAAGATCCGAAACAAACTTTAAATTTACTTCCCTTAAAGCTTAATTATAGATCGATAATGGATGTTGACAACGACAGAATAGTAGAGAAGATTCAGAAACAATTAGAATGATGGAAAGAGAAAGAATTTTGACAACGATTGTACCACTTTTTAATTTAACCGACTGAGTTGTCTCTTGGAGTTGATTTGATTTTAGTGGATTAGATGTTGGATAAAAGGGGTATGGAACGTCATGGATGTGTCGGCGAAGAGCGCAAAAAAAATTTCAACAGTAATAAATTTTTTTATTTTAAGTTAATAGTATATTATACCTCTAATTTTATTTTTTATTTAAATTTAATTTTACTATTTGTCGTGTAATCAATTCTATTAGAGCGTGTACATATTGGTCAAACCTAACCAAACTCGGGGCTCAAATAAAATGACGCTATGGCTCGGGCTTTGTTAGTATTCGTCCGAACTCGTACGCTAAAAATAGTCGAGCTCGATAATTTCGAGTACCTAACAGTCGATTGCCCATGGTTATTATCAGTCCAAACCAATCGCTTTTAATCCAACCATACTGATCTGAACCAATCGCCTTCAATCGAACAGATGGTCTGGTAACATTAATGTTAATTTTAGTATTTGTTTCAACAGTAATAAGATTCCTTATTTTAAGTTAATAGTATATTATACCTCTAATTTTATTTTTTATTTAAATTTAATTTTACTATTTGTCGTGTAATCAATTCTATTAGAGCGTGCACATATGGGTCAAACCTAGCCAAACTTGGGGCTCAAATTAAATGACCTATGGCTCGGGCTTTGTTAGTATTCGTCCTAACCCATACGCTAAAAATAGTCGATCTCGATCATTTCGAGTATATAACAGTCGATTGCTCACGGTTATTACCTGTCTGAACCAATCTCTTTTAATCCAACCATACCGATCTGAACCAATCGCCTTCAATTGAACCGATGGTCTGGTAACATTAATGTTAATTTTAGTATTTGTTTCAACAGTAATGAGATTCCTTATTTTAAGTTAATAGTATATTATACCTCTAATTTTATTTTTTATTTAAATTTAATTTTACTATTTGTTGTGTAATCAATTCTATTAGAGCGTGCACATATGGGTCAAACCTAACCAAACTCGGGGCTCAAATTAAATGGCACTATGGCTCGGGCTTTGTTAGTATTCGTCCGAACTCGTACGCTAAAAATAGTCGATTTCGATCATTTCGAGTACACAGTCGATTGCCCAAGGTTATTACCAGTCCGAATTAATCGCTTTTAATCCAACCATACCGATCCGAACCAATCGCCTTCAATCGAACCGATGGTCTGGTAACATTAATGTTAATTTTAGTATTTGTTTAAATAGTAATAAGATTCCTTATTTTAAGTTAATAGTATATTATACCTCTAATTTTATTTTTCATTTAAATTTAATTTTACTATTTGTCGTATAATCAATTCTATTAGAGCGTGCTCATATAGGTCAAACCTAACCAAACTCGGGGCTAAAATTAAATGGCGCTATGGCTCGGGCTTTGTTAGTATTCGTCCGAACTCGTATGCTAAAAATAGTCGAGCTCGATCATTTCGAGTACCTAATAGTCGATTTCCCACGATTATTACCAGTCCGAACCAATCGCTTTTAATCCAACCATACCGATCCGAACCAATCGCCTTCAATCAAACCGATGGTCTGGTAACATTAATGTTAATTTTAGTATTTGTTACAACAGTAATGAGATTCCTTATTTTAAGTTAATAGTATATTATACCTCTAATTTTATTTTTCATTTAAATTTAATTTTACTATTTGTCGTGTAATCAATTCTATTATAGCGTGCACATATGGCTCAAACCTAACCAAACTCCGGTCTCAAATTAAATGGCGCTATGGCTCGAGCTTTGTTAGTATTCGTCCAAACTCGTACGCTAAAACTAGTCGAGCTCGATTATTTAGACTACCTAACAGTCGATTTTCCACGGTTATTACTAGTCCGAACCAATCGTTTTTAATCCAACCATACCGATTCGAACCAATCATCTTCAATCGTACCGATGGTCTGGTAACATTAATGTTAAATTTAGTATTTGTTTCAACAGTAATGGGATTCCTTATTTTAAGTTAATAGTATATTATACCTCTATTTTTATTTTTATTTAAATTTAATTTTACTATTTGCCGCGTAATCAATTCTATTAGAGCGTGCACATATGGGTCAAACCTAACCAAACTCGGGACTCAAATTAAATGACGCTATGGCTCGGGCTTTGTTAGTATTCGTCCGAACTCGTACGCTAAAAATAGTTGATCTCAATCATTTTGAGTACCTAACAGTCGATTACCCACGGTTATTACCAGTCCGAACCAATCACTTTTAATCCAACCATACTGATCTTAACCAATCGCCTTCAATCAAACCGATGGTCTGGTAAGTATCAGAGTCAGATGAATCAGAATCAGAATCAGATTCAGAGGCAGCCGAGGAACCTGCCAACATTAAAATATAATCACACAAATAATAAAGCTAATTGATTGCCAAAACCTTTAGATAATCCAATATTACATGTGTCCTTTTGTTAGTGGAGTTGTAGAAGACGAAAAGGTTGTGTTGGAAGTTATTTTTTAAAATTATGCATTCTTTTAGGATTACTAAAGCATTTCTTCTGTTTGTATTTTTTCTTGTCCTTCGTTTCTTCTGTTGGTTTCTTACACACTTTATTTTTTTTTAATGGCGATGTCACATGGAGAAATTGAGGGTTAGGTGGAAGAATTAGATGATAAAGAAATATTTGAAGCTGTTAACTTAGGAGACGATAAAGAACAAGAGGAAGAAAACAACGAAGAAATGCATCCTAACGATGACATCAACACAAACAACGATAAGTTATTTCGCTTCACCTTTTCTAATGGATTTACGAAATGTATTATATTACATTAATTTCTCATACTTATTTTGTTTAATTCTGTTTTTAGGGACGATGGTGAATCTCCAATGAATTTTGATACAACGTTGATGAAAAAAATATTGCAGTCTGCCAACATTAACAAAGATCCAAGGGAGCTCTTAGATGAAGATATTGTTGGCTTAGAGTTCAGCTCTATTGAAGAAGCAGACTCATTCTACTGGATATATTAAAAAATAGTTGGTTTTAGTTTTAGAAAGAACGAAGGAAAGAAAGACAAATCTGGGATGGTCAAAGTCCGTAGTTGGTGTTGTTGGAATGCGGGATTCAGACAGAAGAAATACATTGAAGCTCCTAACAGGGTTCGTGAGCCAAGAAGTGAAAGTAGAAGTGGTTGTAAAGCAATTTTTCGTATTGGGTACAATATTTCTACAAAGCTGTGGGTTGTCAAAAAAATTTGAGTACATCACAACCATAATCTGACGAATGATTTTGAAAAAGTTTATTTGAGATCCCATCGTAAGATATCAGCCGCAGAATTGGAACAAGCTAAGCTGATGAAACAAACCGGGATGACGACTTCAGAGGTATAAAATTTATTTTTCCACCAGAATGGCGGCTAGGATAAGGTTACGAAAAAATATTTATATAATGCTTTAGCTAATGATAGTAGAGGACTAGATGATCTTGATGCTACGCCAACACTTACATTTCTTCAAGCTAAGGAGAATATTGACCAAGATTTCTTCTACGCGTACAAGATAGATGAAGATTCCAGATTGACCCATCTCTTTTGGGCCGACGGTGCAAGTTGATTCAATTACGAATTATTTAGAGATTCACTAGCATTTGATTCTACATATAAAACAAATAGATGTCAAATATCGTTGGTGGTTCTAGTAGGTTCAAACAATCATGCAACAACTTGTCTGTGGGTTTACATTGATCCATAATGAGTCTGCAGAGACATATTCTTGGGTTTTACAAAAATTCCAAGAGTGTATGAAAGAAAAATTTCCAGAGAAAATTCTCACGGATGGTTGCAAATCCATGAATAAAGCAATTGAGGATTTAATGCCCAACGTAGTTCATCGAACGTTCTCATGGCATATCCTAAACAATTCAACCAAACATGTACACCGAGATGGTTTTGCAAGAGAATTGAGTAATCTGATTAAAATGTACATCTCACACTTGGTACTTTACGTTGCAGTATCTGTTGTTACAATTTTGAAACTTTTGTTATTCTCCATATTTTTTAAACATGTACTATTCAGTCGAAGATTTTGAAAACCGTTGGCAGTAGATGCTAAGGGATTATAATATAGAGAATAAAGAGTGGACCAATGCATTATACAGTACGAGGCATCAATGGGCGGACACATTCCTATGTGAAAATTATTTTTGTGGTTCTACTGTAACAAATAGATGTGAATCAATGAACGCATTTCTGAAAAAAAAAAATTGAATGAGAAGCTGCCACTATGGAAGGCCCTTCTACATTGTGACCACGGTTTGGCGGCCTTACGTTACGGCGAGATGAGTAATCATGCCATTGATAAACTCTCAACACCAGTTGTGAAACAAACTAGCATGGCCGTAATAGAAGATCAATTTGCAGCAATTTACAATAAAAAAATGTTTATAGAGGTAAGGAATGAAATCACACGTTCTGATAAATATAGTGTTGTCCAGCATTACATTTTAAGATATGCAGACGTTTGCACTATCGAAAAGTATTTGTCAAAAAACTATCTAAACCGGAAGGTTATATTTTCTCATATCGACAACAACATAACCTGTGACTGCTTGTGGATGGAGTGTCACGACCCGTACCCGGAAGTTCGGGCACGAGTGCGTGGGTACGTCCAGCCTACGCCGCAGAGTCGGCGGTAGTACGCTGTCTAGGTCAATCCATAATTACTAACTAGCTCATTCACAACAACATAGGCAAGATAATAATGAGAAATGAAACTTAAGATTGCAACTGAAAATAAATGTGACAACATATTCAAATGTTTAAGTACAGAAATTCAATATTGAAATCGGGGACAAACCCGGTAAATAAGATAAGAAATAGAAATGAAAGATAGCTACTACTAGCTACTCAGCAGCAGGGGTCTCCTGGGTGGGTTCTGGCTCCTCATAGGTATCATCAGTCCCTTCATAGGGACCATAATAAGTAGGGGCAAGATCCTCATCATCGCCTAAATCAACAGATCCAGTCAGGAAAGGAGCAGAGTACACAGTGCACAACAAGGTTAAACTAAATATTTTATGACAATTAAATATTGGATATCATGTTGAGAAACAGCATTAACAGAACATTATTATCTCAGAGTTAACTGCAAACAGGAATATGAGAAACAGAAATAAATGAAACAGGAAATGAAACTATAATAGCCAGCAAGAAATAACCAGAAACTATACGTGTGTGCTTGTGTTTGTTTTTAGAATACATAGTTGGCATGTAGGGGTTTATAAGGCTAATCAGGCACGCCATAGGCGGCTAGCAGTCAGGAATAATCGAGTATCAGGCTGATGGTACAGTCGCGTACCAAAAGCTAGCAGTCACGACAGGGGAAAGGGTAAACTACATGCCTCCTAGTATTCTCCCACCCGACATGAAAAACAAGACAGGAACTACCAATATTCAAGACATGAAGTTCAACATTTCTAACACGATGTGTAATCATCAAGGGTACAGGTAAGACAGGGAATTAATTATCACAATATATAAAGATTAACTTGAGGTGCAGGTACTTGCCTGTTTCTTTGGATCTGGTTAATTTAGTTCTTGGGAAAAGTACAGAGATGAGTCCAAAGGCTGAAATAAACATTACCATCATGCTCAGAAGATGTCAAATAGCTAGAAATGCCTGTCCTTGGGTCCAATTTGGAGACAAGGGCAAAAACGGCAGTTTCGGGTCAAAACGGGGTCCGCCGGTGGGCCCGCTTTGCACCGAAAAATGCGTCCGGGTCAAAGGTCTCCAAATTCACCAAACTTAGTGTCAACAGGTCAGGAACGCTGATACGAACCCAACGGAACTTCCAGATTTGGACTCCGATGAGCCGAACACAAAATCGCCCGTCGAGCGGGGCCTGTGGGGCCCACGACACGCGATTTCGTCAACGTTCTCAGAATCGAACCAAACTTGACCCACAGGACCAGCGTATTGCTACGAGTCCGATGGCGCAAGTTTCGTCTCGATCCGACGTGTGTGCACGAAGTTAGGGTGAATTGCCGAAAAGGCGGATACGGGACGATGTCCGCGGATACAGGTTGATTCCGGCACACCCGAATCAGCTTCCACGAAAACTCACACGTCCGTATCGACGATGCGTACGTATCTGTGAAGACCGCACGCGACCAAGTCGTCCCGTTTGGCGGGACGTACTCAGTTCCGGGGGTGAAACAGGGTCTGATTTTTCCTGTTTTTGGATCGCGGTGCGCGATCACCACAGGACGCGATGTCCCGAACAGTTTGTCCGGACACCGAGAGGGTCATACAGGCTTCACAACGTAATTTGCGGAATTGGAAACAGAGTTACGAGGCGAAAGTTACACGTACCTGAAGGGGACCCGAAAATCAGGGTCGAGACGTGTCCGTGTCGTGTCGACACGAAGTCCAAATTAGGGCTAGGGTTAGGGTTCAGGGGGGAAATCGGCCGGCTACGGTGGCTGAGACGTCGATGCGGTAGGGGAAGCCGACCGGAGGGCTGGGCGGCGCCGGCGAGCTGGGCGGAGGCGGCGCAGAGGCCGGAGGCGGCCGGAGCGGCTGGAGTTGGTGCCGCTGCTGCTCGTCGTGGCCGGAGGCAGCGTTCGAGGAGGCGAGGCAGAGGAGGAAGACAGGCGGCCGGGTCTGGGAAGTCGGGGACGGAGCCGAGGGGGGCTAGGCGGTTGGAGGGAGTGGTGGAGGTTCGCCGGCGGGAGGGATGGCCGGAGTTAGGGTGCGAGGTGGAGGAGGAAGAGAGGGGAGGGTTTATATAGGGCGGTGTCGGCCGCGGAAGGCGGGCCGTGGGGGTGAGGTGGCCGCGGAAGGCGGGCCGAGGGGGTGAGGTGGCCGGCCGGTGCGGGGAGGGCGCGGCGGAGGCGGCGCGCGACGCGGAGGTGAGGGAGAGAGGGGGAACCGGTCGCCCGGGTCGGGCGGCACGCGGGTCGGGTCCGGGCAGACCCGACCCGACCCGGAAAGAAGCGGGCTGGGTTGGGCTGCTGGGCCGGTCCATTGGGCCGAGCCGGCCCAAGGAAAAAGGAAAAAAATAAAAATAAAAAAAATAAATAAATAAATAAATAATTAATTAATTAATAAAAATAGTTTTTAGGCATTTAAAAAATAGGTCTGAGGCCCAGAAAAATCCAGAAAAATTACCCTAAGTCCAATTTTTCATTTTACACCCAAAAATATTATTTTCATGATATTTTAATATTATTTATTGCTAATTAAAAATCATTTATTAATTGAAAAGCTTGATTTTAATTACAGAAAATTCCCAGAAAATTCCAGAAAATTGGGAAAAATCCAAGATTTAATAATTTGGAAATTTAGGGGGTTTACAACCTACCCAACTTACAAAAATTTCGTCCTCGAAATTTAAGAATAACAAGGCACGAAAAGAAAGGCCGAGAATAAAATACACCTCAGGTTTCAAAAAGATAGGGGTATCGCTCTCTAATCTCGTCTTCTCGCTCCCAGGTGGATTCGCCGGGAGAATGGTGCTTCCAAGCTACGCGAACCAGGGAGATAACCTGGTTCCGTAGAACTTTCTCCGAGCGATCCAGTATCTCCACGGGTTGCTCCTGGTAAGTCAGACTTGGGCCTACTTCGAGCTCTGAGTGATCCAAAATGTGGCTGGGGTCTGACACATACTTCCTCAGCTGCGACACGTGGAAGACGTTATGGACTCCTTCCAGAGAGGGTGGCAATGCCAGACGGTATGCCACTTCTCCGATTTTCTCCTGAATGCCAAAAGGTCCAATGAATCTTGGGCTGAGTTTTCCACTCCTTCCGAACCTAATGGTGCCACGTGTCGGGGAAATCTTTAAGTATACCAGCTCTCCAACCTTAAAATAGAGTCATAATCAAGTCTTAGTTCCATAATAAAATGTTTAAATTGACTTGAATTTCATAAATTTAATTACCTCAAATTCCAAGGGCCTTCGGTGGCTGTTTGCCCAATGTCGTTGCCTGTCTTGAGCCACTCGAAGTCTATCCCTTATCTGTTTTACCTTCTCAGCTGAATCGATCACCATCTCTGGTCCCAGCAGAGCTCTTTCTCCAACGTCGTCCCATGATAGCGGGGTACGACATTTTCGTCCATACAGAGCTTCAAATGGAGTCATCTCAATACTTGCTTGGTAACTGTTATTATAAGAGAACTCCACCAGATGTAGATAGTCTTCCCAGGATCCTCCAAAATCCAGAACACATGTACGGAGCATATCTTCAAGTGTCTAGATTGTACGTTTCGATTGTCCATCGGTTTGGGGATGATAAGCTGTGCTGAATTTGAGTTGCGTCCCCAAGCTGGCTTGTAAGCTCTTCCAGAAGTGAGAGGTGAATCTTGAATCTCGGTCGGAGACAATACTTACTGGAACTCCATGCAGCCTAACAATATGTCTGATATATAAATCTGCCAGCTTCTCTGTAGATAGCCCTACTTTGAAAGGTAGAAAATGTGCAGACTTGGTCAGTCTATCTACTATCACCCAGATTGCATCCTTACCACTAGGTGTCCTTGGAAGTCCGGAAACAAAATCCATTGTGATATGTTCCCACTTCCACTCCGGAATGGGTAGGGGTTGAAGCAGTCCTCCAGGTCTTTGTCTTTCTGCCTTGACTTGCTGGCACACTAAACAACGAGATACGAACCTGGCTACTTCTCTTTTCATGCCGTGCCACCAAACATGCGTTCTCAGGTCCTTGTACATCTTGTTGGCTCCTGGATGTATAGAGTATTGCGATCTGTGCGCCTCTTGCATAATTTCTTCTCTTATGTCTCCTTGAGGTACACATAATCTATCACCAAGCCTCAGTGATCCATCTTCATGAATTCTGAATTCTTCTACTAGTCCAGCTTGCACTTGACCTCGAAGGCTTCGCAGGCCTTCGTCCTGAAACTGAGTCTCCTTGATCTTGTCCATTAAAGTAGACTGAATCTGCAAGTTCATCATTTAGCCTTCTTTTCCTGGGATAATTACTTCAATACCTAGACTTTCCAAGTCCTCCAGCAGGTGTCTGTCCATAGTCAAGTACATCGCCATAGGATACCTGCTTAGAGCATCAGCAACTACATTTGCCTTTCCAGGATGATATTGAAGGGTAATATCAAAGTCTTTCATTAGTTCTAGCCACCTTCTTTGCCTCATGTTTAGCTCTTTCTGGGTGAAGATATATTTTAAACTTTTATGGTCTGTAAATATTTCCACCCTTTCTCCATAAAGATAATGCTTCCATAGTTTAAGAGCAAAAATGATAGCTGCCAATTCTAGATCATGAGTTGGATAATTCTTTTCATGGGGTCGAAGCTGTCTAGAGGCATATGCTATTACTTTCTTGTTCTGCTCCAAAACACATCCTAGACCTTTTCCAGAAGCATCACTATAAATAGCGAAACCTCCGGTTCCAGAAGGTAAGGTCAGAATAGGGGCAGAAGTCAGTCTTTTCTTCAATTCCTCAAAAGCACGCTGACATTCATCAGTCCAGGTGAACTCTTCATCTTTTCTTGTTAATTTTGTCATGGGCTCCGCAATTCTAGCAAAGTCCTTCACAAACTTCCGATAGTAGCCAGCTAGTCCCAGGAAACTTCTAATCTCAGCTACAGAGTCTGGAGTGGGCCAGGATTCTACTGCAGCTATCTTCTTAGGATCTACTGCTATTCCATCTCCCGTCACAACATGTCCCAAGAATTCTACTTTGTCTAGGAAGAAGGCACATTTAGATAATTTTCCATAAAGTTTTTCCTTCCTTAAAGTTTCCAATGCTAACCTCAAATGTTCTTCATGTTCTTCGGGGGTCTTGGAGTAGATCAAAATATCATCAATAAAGACCACTACAAACTTGTCTAGATATGGCTGGAAAACTCTGTTCATTAGGTTCATAAAAACTGCTGGAGCATTCGTCAACCCGAACGGCATTACTAAGAATTCGTAGTGTCCGTTCCGGGTATTGAAAGCAGTTTTAGGGATGTCTTCCTTTCTCACCCTTACTTGGTGGTAACCAGACCTTAAATCAATCTTGGAAAAGACCCGAGCTCCACTCAACTGATCAAATAAGTCATCTATCCTGGGCAGGGGATACTTATTCTTAATTGTTAAGGCATTCAAGGCCCTATAGTCAATACACATTCGGGATGTTCCGTCCTTCTTGGGCACAAATAATACTGGAGCTCCCCAGGGTGAGACACTAGACCTAATGAAGCATTTGTCTTCTAGTTCTTTGATTTGCTCATTTAGTTCTATTATCTCCTTCTTGTTGATTCTGTAGGGATTTTGGGACACTGGTGCTGCTCCTGGCACTAAGTCAATGGAGAATTCAACTTCTCGGTCTGGGGGTAAGCCTGGGAGATCCTCAGGGAAGACATCAAGGTATTCGGAGATGATAGGTAGTGGCACTTCTTCTGTTACTAGGGCTCCACAAATTTTGTTATTACCCATTTCTCTAGAACCTCTAGCAAATTCAAATTCTGGCTTGTCAGGTGGCCTGAAGATTACACTACCTCTGTGGCAGTCTATTGTGGCATGATGTTGACTTAACCAATCCATACCCAGTATAATGTCAAAACTGGGCACTGGCATTACAAGTAGTCTAGCATACAGTTCTCTTCCACATAATGTAATAGGACAATTGTTACAGGCATCACTAACCGGGATGATTCCTCCACCGGTAATGATCTTATAACAATTCCTAAGGGGTTTAGTGGTTAAGCTATGCTTCATAAGGAAATCTACTGACATGAATGAATGAGAAGCTCCAGAGTCAAATAAAGTAATAGCTGGTATTGAATTTATAAGCACAGAACCTGTGATCACGTCTGCTGTGGCCTCAGCTTCTTCCAGAGTCATTGCATAAGCACGGCCTTGCTGCGGTGCACCCCTCTGTTGCTGTTGGTGCTGAGCAAAGCATTGTTGTTGTGTTGGAAGTGAGGGTCCCCTTTGTTGTACTGCTGGGGCCCTGGTCTGGGCTGGAGCCTTTGGTGCAGCTGGGCGTTCTTGAGCAGCTGGACAGTCCCTCATTTGATGCGCTGCTGAGCCGCAGTAGAGGCAGGCACCTAGCCTCTTCCTGCAGACTTGCCAAGTATGACCTGGTTTTTGGCAATAGCCACAAGGGGCAGCTTGTTGGTTCTGTCTTTGAGCCTGGGGTTGGGGTGCTGGAGCTCGAGGGAGAGGATGCTGAGTTTGCTGCGGGGCCCTCTGTTGTTGTTGCTGGTGCTGTTGTTGAAAAGGGCGTTTGTTGGGTCCTGTATTTTCGGTATCTCTTTCTCGCTTCAGTTTGTGCCCCATATCTCTCTCTACGCCTTGTGCCACGCTCAGGATTTCTTCATAGGTACGAGCTCGGCTGGTGGTGACAGCAAGGCGAATATCCGGAGACAGCCCCTTCTTGAATCTACGGGCTCTGTCCTCCGGGGTACGAACCATGTACTCCGCAAAGTGGCTTAACCTGCTAAATTCAGCAGTATATTCATCAACAGTCAGGGTACCTTGTTCCAGTCTCTCGAATTGGCTTTCGAGAGCTTCCCGAGCCACTTTGGGGTAGAATTTCTCCTTGAATAGCCTCTTGAAGTCCTCCCAGGTGATGTCAGGAGCAGATAGTTGGGGTTCATCTCTGAACCAGGTTCGAGCAATGTCGAACAGTTGCAGGCTTGCGGACTCCACTTTGAGATCATCGGGAACCCGAGCAGTCTTCAGGAGTCTCTCGACATTCTCTATCCATTCATCGGCATAGAGAATGCCCTCAGTTCCGTAGAATTCCAGGGGTCTAAGATTCTTGAAGTCTTTGGCACTCCCTGGCCTCTTGAGTGGCGACTCCTGGGACTTAATAGCTTCTGAGAGGCTGGTCCGCAGAAGTGCAGTCTGTTCTTTCTGGGATTCCACCAATCCCTGGAACACTCCTAGCAGTTGTGCCCCATCTAGGGTAACTGCCGGGACAGATGGAGGCGGCGGGAGTGCAAGAGTCTCGGGCATATTCTGCTCAGCTGGTTCTGATGTGCCTCCTACTGTGTTCCTGGTCTGGACCATTCTGAAAGATTAAGGGATAGGAAGATCAGAATAGAATACTTGGAAATCAAAGGCGATAGGAAAATAAAATTGAGCAGCAATGATATCAAGAATTGAAATAAGGACGCTATACTGTGAATGAGCTTTTCCTAGAATCCTCAATTTTATTCCATACCCTGTCCTAGGATATTACCCTATTTTAGGATATAGACCTGCATGGGCCACCATAAAAACGTGTCACGACCCGTACCCGGAAGTTCGGGCACGAGTGCGTGGGTACGTCCAGCCTACGTCGCAGAGTCGGCGGTAGTACGCTGTCTAGGTCAATCCATAATTACTAACTAGCTCATTCACAACAACATAGGCAAGATAATAATGAGAAATGAAACTTAAGATTGCAACTGAAAATAAATGTGACAACAGAGTCAAATGTTTAAGTACAGAAATTCAATATTGAAATCGGGGACAAACCCGGTAAATAAGATAAGAAATAGAAATGAAAGATAGCTACTACTAGCTACTCAGCAGCAGGGGTCTCCTGGGTGGGTTCTGGCTCCTCATAGGTATCATCAGTCCCTTCATAGGGACCATAATAAGTAGGGGCAAGATCCTCATCATCGCCTAAATCAACAGATCCAGTCAGGAAAGGAGCAGAGTACACAGTGCACAACAAGGTTAAACTAAATATTTTATGACAATTAAATATTGGATATCATGTTGAGAAACAGCATTAACAGAACATTATTATCTCAGAGTTAACTGCAAACAGGAATATGAGAAATAGAAATAAATGAAACAGGAAATGAAACTATAATAGCCAGCAAGAAATAACCAGAAACTATACGTGTGTGCTTGTGTTTGTTTTTAGAATACATAGTTGGCATGTAGGGGTTTATAAGGCTAATCAGGCACGCCATAGACGACTAGCAGTCAGGAATAATCGAGTATCAGGCTGATGGTACAGTCGCGTACCAAAAGCTAGCAGTCACGACAGGGGAAAGGGTAAACTACATGCCTCCTAGTATTCTCCCACCCGACATGAAAAACAAGACAGGAACTACCAATATTCAAGACATGAAGTTCAACATTTCTAACACGATGTGTAATCATCAAGGGTACAGGTAAGACAGGGAATTAATTATCACAATATATAAAGATTAACTTGAGGTGCAGGTACTTGCCTGTTTGTTTGGATCTGGTTAATTTAGTTCTTGGGAAAAGTCCAGAGATGAGTCCAAAAGCTGAAATAAACATTACCATCATTCTCAGAAGATGTCAAATAGCTAGAAACGCCTGTCCTTGGGTCCAATTTGGAGACAAGGGCAAAAACGACAGTTTCGAGTCAAAACGGGGTCCGCCGGTGGGCCCGCTTTGCACCGAAAAACGCGTCTGGGTCAAAGGTCTCCAAATTCACCAAACTTAGTGTCAACAGGTCAGGAACGCTGATACGAACCCAACGGAACTTCCAGATTTGGATTCCGATGAGCCGAACACAAAATCGCCCGTCGAACGGGGCCTGTGGGGCCCACGACACGCGATTTCGTCAACGTTCTCAGAATCGAACCAAACTTGACCCACAGGACCAGCGTATTGCTACGAGTCCGATGGCACAAGTTTTGTCTCGATCCGACGTGTGTGCACGAAGTTAGGGTGAATTGTCGAAAAGGTGGATACGGGACGATGTCCGCGGATACGCGTTGATTCCGGTGTGCACGCACACCCGAATCAGCTTCCACGAAAACTCACACATCCGTATCGACGATGCGTACGTATCTGTGAAGACCGCACGCGACCAAGTTGTCCCGTTTGGCGGGACGTACTCAGTTCCGGGGGTGAAACAGGGTCTGGTTTTTCCTGTTTTTGGATCGCGGTGTGCGATCACCACAGGACGCGATATCCCGAACAGTTTATCCGGACACCGAGAGGGTCATACAGGCTTCACAACGCAATTTGCGGAATTGGAAACAGAGTTACGAGGCAAAAGTTACACGTACCTGAAGGGGACCCGAAAATCAGGGTCGAGACGTGTCCGTGTCGTGTCGACACGAAGTCCAAATTAGGGCTAAGGTTAGGGTTCAGGGGGGAAATCGGCCGGCTACGGCGGCTGAGGCGTCGATGCGGTGGGGGAAGCCGACCGGAGGGCTGGGCGGCGCCGGCGAGCTGGGCGGAGGCGGCGCAGAGGCCGGAGGCGGCCGGAGCGGCTGGAGTTGGTGCCGCTGCTGCTCGTCGTGGCCGGAGGCAGCGTTCGAGGAGGCGAGGCGGAGGAGGAAGACAGGCGGCCGGGTCTGGGAAGTCGGGGACGGAGCCGAGGGGGGCTAGGCGGTTGGAGGGAGTGGTGGAGGTTCGCCGGCGGGAGGGATGGCCGGAGTTAGGGTGTGAGGCGGAGGAGGAAGAGAGGGGAGGGTTTATATAGGGCGGTGTCGGCCGCGGAAGGCGGGCCGTGGGGGTGAGGTGGCCGCGGAAGGCGGGCCGAGGGGGTGAGGTGGCCGGCCGGTGCGGGGAGGGCGCGGCGGAGGCGGCGCGCGACGCGGAGGCGAGGGAGAGAGGGGGAACCGGTCGCCCGGGTCGGGCGGCACGCGGGTCGGGTCCGGGCAGACCCGACCCGACCCGGAAAGAAGCGGGCTGGGTTGGGCTGCTGGGCCGGTCCATTGGGCCGGGCCGGCCCAAGGAAAAAGGAAAAATAAATAAATAAAAAAAATAAAAATAAATAAATAATTAATTAATTAATTAATAAAAATAGTTTTTAGGCATTTAAAAAAATAGGTCTGAGGCCCAGAAAAATCCAGAAAAATTACCCTAAGTCCAATTTTTTATTTTACACCCAAAAATATTATTTTCATGATATTTTAATATTATTTATTGCTAATTAAAAATCATTTATTAATTGAAAAGCTTGATTTTAATTACAGAAAATTCCTAGAAAATTCCAGAAAATTGGGAAAAATCCAAGATTTAATAATTTAGAAATTTAGGGGGTTTACATGGAGACCAAGGGGATTCCTTGTAGGCATATTTTTTCAGCAATGAAGAGATTGCAATTGTCAGATATTCCAAAGAACTTGGTAAAAATTCGTTGGCTGAAGGATTGCAAAGAGAGTTATCTCTCCGGACCTGGCGCAGAAAGGAGATTCATCCACCCAGACATGATTGAGAGAAGAAGGTATGGTGGTATTAATGAACAAGTTAATATGTTTACGTATTATTGTAAAAAATAAAGAAAAATTCAAGAGAAGGGAACAAAGTTGATGTCAGCTGTGCTGATTGGGTTACAAAAAATGGTGACCGATATTGGCGAAGACGAAAAAATGGTAGCTGATGCAGTTCGTGGAGTGCATGAAGCTTTTAAAGAGCCACACCCGGTAGCAACAAAAGGAAGGCCTTCTCAAGGGAAATCAAGTTAGAATAAAGAAAGTTAGACTATCCCCAAGCCTAGAATTTGTAGAGTTTGCAAAAAATCGGGTTACGATTTTCGTAATTGCAAAGTACGGAAGCGTGCTAACGAGAAAGAGCCAATGGAATCAAATGAACTAAGCGATACGTCGTTGATTTAATTATCTTTATGTACTATTTTTTTATTTTTTTATTTACCCAACTATTATTCTTGGTTTTCTATAAAATTGTTCCAAATGCAGCAGAAAACTTCTTCATGACAAAATAATAATAATATGGCCGCAAGATTCTGAAATAATCTAGGAGAACAACTTTCATATTATGACACAATTTAATACCAGAAATCCTATAGGAACTCACGGGATCTTAATTTATTGCCAAGATACATTTATTTCTTGGTAATCCCAACAGAAGGCATGTCGGCAGGGCCATTGGACCAAGGGAGCCAAGAGGTAGTACTCCTTCCCAAGTAATCGAAACCAACAACAATTCCAAATTTAATATTTCCATTCTAACAATATTTTCCTTCAAGGTTGGCGGGTAATTCAGGCGGGAAATTTAATACACAGCGACAAATTTAATACATAGGGTTCATTTTGATTGAAAGCAGTGCTTAAGCAAATTAAAATCAATGACATGGAAATAGAAAAGTTGAAGAAAAAAAATGAAAAGCTAAAGATGGAAATTCAAAAGCTAAATCGTTTGAAAATAATCTATTGTTATGTTTATATTTTTTTGGTAATTTTCTGCTATGTATTGTGGGAATAATTTATGACCAATTTTAAATGATGGCCATTATGATAAAAAAATAAATTGTCAAAATTTGGAACGTTTTGATCCCATCAAGATATGTCCGACTGCAGCATTAGCCTGTAATATGGCAAGCAAGACTTTTTCAATTACAACGAAATCCTTATAGAAATTGGATATAATTTTTATCACACATTTTAAGAACATTATAACTCCACAAACTTTATTCCTAACCATTTGTTACAAAACAAATGAACATATTTTATTTGATAAAAGAAATAAAATTTTCATCATCTTCCATCTTTACCCATCAGAGTGGACTCCTTTCGACCTTTGCTGCTTAATTATATTCTTCTGTAATTTGGATTCTTCTGCATTGTGCTTTGAAGATGCAATCCGTACATCAACTTTGCTCCTTTCAAATTTCGAATCAAACTGCATATAACAAACATAACATCAAAAATATTGCTCTAAAAAAATGTAACTATTTGACGACATATTTTCAGACTTACAAAGAAAGAACGGGAGTCCAACCTACATCCATATTTCATGAATAAAATTACAAAAATACCACAATCAAATGAATTATCTTGGCGGGGAACATAAGGACGACGATTATGGAGAAAATAGAAAAGTTGAACCTAGCATCTCTCAACTCCCAAATCTCTTCCTCGAAATAGTGATCCAAATTTGAAAGCTACAATTACCAGAATACAATATGTATTAGTATACCGTAAATCTAGTACGCAATTCATAAAAAAATATGAATATGAGCTTACTATTTGTTTTATGACTACTTTGTTATAAATCGGTTCATCTGTAGATGCAAGGGAGTCCAAAACTTCAACAGTCTTTGTTTTAACCATAACTCTTGTAAGAGTATGGTGGTCAAACACAAGGATGGGTATGTATATCTGAATCATGAATAATCATTATAACAAATTTATCAATTTTCAGTTAATTGGAATTAAAATTTAAACAGAAATAAATTAATACCTCATTACAAATGCTTAAAGATCCCATATAATCCTCAAAATCTTTTCACTTCTTCCATATTTCATGAAGAGGTTTATTTGATGGAGATAATGTTGCTCTCTACATACACATAAAATAATATATTACGAATGACAAACAAACGAGAAAAAAATGTTAATGCATAATCATTAAAGAATAAAATGCTTACTCACCGATATCTTTACTGGTAATTACCATACATTAGCTTTACTGTCAGTTCTTCTCCGTTCCTCCGCGGTGAGAAGAGGAGAGACCATGCTGACAATCTGACTATTTCTCATTAAAAAATAATGATTGTATCGTAGTAAACATTGATGACAGCAATACCGTGCTAACAATTTGAGTATCTCATTAAAAAAGCAATGATGGCATCGAAGTAAACATTAATGGCATCTAAGAAAAAAAAAACTATCAACATACCACATCTTTAATTCTCTTTCTTGGAGAAATGGACTTCATCTCAGCCCGAGTCACATAAAGCTTGTTGCAAGATGATATTATTTCTCTAAGAAAAGAAACTGATAGATTAGGAAAAACAAAATAAATAAACTGTTGAAATAAAATGAAAACTCATATTACTTACTCGTCAGATTTAGCATCCGCAAAATATAATTGTAAAACTTGAACCACTACTAGTGTAAGCCCCCTGATTTTCAGGAATTTTTAATTTGGATTTTCTGGAATTTTTCTAGAATTAAACCTAGGCCTTTGGTAATTAAATAAATTTTAATTACTGTTAAATAATATTAAAATATTATGGAAATAATATTTTATGGTGTAAAATGGAAAACCGAACATAGGGTAATTTTCTGTGAATTTATTGGACTCCGGAAGCATTTATAAAGCCCCAAAAACCTAGGTAAATAAACCCTAATTAAACCCCTTAAATAAACCGGATTTATTCCAAATAAACCGAATTAAACCGGACCGAACCAAACCAAACCAAACTAAACCAACCCAGGATGAACCAAAACAGTAAACTGGGTCGGGTCGGGTCGGACCTGAGCCAAACCCGACCCGAAACCCATTTAGAAACCCTAGCTGCCTGGAACACTGTTCAGGCTATTTAAGCCCCCGCCTCGGCTTTCGTGCGCCGCCCCGCCGCCAGACCCTCTCATCTCCTTCCGCCGAGACGCACGACACCCAGGCCGTCGACCGCCCAACCCGACTCCCCCATCACCGCCAGGCTGTCGACCTCCATCCCAGTTCTTCCTCCTCCGCGTCTCACTCCTCCTCCACCGCTCTTCGACGTAGCCACCGACCCCAACCACCGGTTTCCCCTCATCCGCTCGACCTCGTCGCTGACCCGAACTCCACGACCACCACCCTCGCCCAGTTCCCCCTCGTCGACACCGACCACCACCCTCGCCCAGTTCCCCCTCGTCGACACCGACCACCACCCTCGTCCAGAAACCCCTCTACGATTCCTTCCTCTGCTCAGCCCGACGAGCCGCCCCCGCGACCAGAGCAGCTACTCCCCGGCTGTTCTCCGGCAATACCCTGAACCCTAGCCTAGACACAGCAACCCGATATGCAGGACACGGAGCTGACGCGCGGACACGTGAAATTCAGCGTTCACGGAGCCCTGTTCAGGTACCGTTTTCTCCCTCCTCGTAACTTTATTTTAGTTTCCGTTAGTTGCTACGCGTAGACTGTATAACCCTCTCTCTGCCCGTGCAACCCGCTCGGTGCATCGCGTCCTGTGGTGATCGCACACCGCGATCCAAAAACAGGAAAACCAACGCCCTGTTTCACCCCGGAATTGAGTGTGCCCCGCCAAACGGGACGACTTGGTCGCACGCGATCTTTACCGAAACGTGCGCGACGTTGATACAGTCGTGTGGGACTTCGCAGAAGTCGATTCGGATGTGCGTGCACACCGGAATCAACGCGTATCCGCGGACACCGTCCCGTATCCGTCAGTTCTGGAATACGCTGTAACTTTGTGTACACGCGTCGGATCGAGATAAAACTTGCGCCATCGGACTCATAGCAATACGCTGGTCCTGTGACCCAAGTTTGGTTCGATTCTGAGAACATTGACAAAATCGCGTATCGTGGGCCCCACATGCTCCACTTGACGGGTGATTTTGTGATCGGCTCATCGGAATCCAATTCTGGAAGTTCCGTTGGGTTCGTATCATCGTTCCTGACTTGTTGACACTAAGTTTGGCAAATTTGGAGACCTTTGACCCTGACACGCTTTTCGGTACAAAGTGGCCCACATGTGGACCCCGCTTTGACCAGGAACTGTCATTTTTTCCCTTGTGTCCAAATTGGACTTAAGGACAGACGTTTCTAGCTAATTGATATTTTCTAAGACTATTGGTGATGTTTATTTCAGCAACCGGAGTAGTACCTGCAGATCACACTGAGACCAGAGCTACAGTTGGAGCCAGAACCCCAGGCAAGTGTACCTTGCCAACTTTGCAGTCTTGTTACATATTTTTCTTGCTTCATTATATTGCTGTGCATGCTTAACCTAGGACCGTGTGACGTACTGAGCGTCCGATTATCAGTCGGGTGCCAACATCGTACGCGATGTTGGGTACTGTCATCTAGAGATGGACATTCGTGACCCTTTACATTCTCGTACTTGTCTTATCAAGTACAGTATATGTCACGCCCCAGTCCCAAAATGTCAGGAACTAGGCCACGTGTCACTGGCCAGCTGACACGTCACTAAGGGCTTAATCCACTTAGATGGACCCAAAGGGACGTGCTACGCTGTCCTAAATTACTACAAGTATAGAACAGGTAAAGCTATCTCATCCACAACAAAATGTCAGAAAACAAATGCTGAAATATATATATAACTGAGTCTGATACAGTACACAACTGGTGAGATTACAAGCCTACTACAAAAACTGATAATAGCGCAGAAAAATCAAATAGACTAAGCAGTGTCTATCTGATCAAAACATCTCCATCTCTAGGTAGCAGCATCTAGGGTCAAGCCTACTCTGAGGGTGTCTCCTCGAGCTCCTCCTCAGTAGCACATCTGGCCTCCTGATCAGGCCCGTACACTGTGGGGTAGAAAGCCTCATCTAGATCTGGCAAGGAACCAGGTCCTCAGTGGGACGTAACAAGATACAGAAAAATGACATGCCATGTAATGTAAAAATACTGAATAAAGAAATAAAATAAATACAGGGTACTAACCATACTAAGTGAAAATGCAAGTAAAGATCCAGTAGTACGCATGGGAATGTGTGGCTAGACATACGCTGACGTAATTCACCAATCGTGGCGACTGGCTAATATAGGTGTCGTATGCCCCCGACTCAGGGAACTCTGCAATCGACCATCATTGGTACGAAGGTATAAAACATTATTGGAGGGGGTGTCCCATACGTCAACTAGTTATCTTTCCCATCCCAATGAATCTAAATGTCAAATCGTACATTTCCTGAGTTATTCTAATCCGTGATGCGGTCACACGTACTGGTAGCTAACCAAATACGCAGCTCACATCCATATATGTAAATGCAACCATGTTGCGTGTTTCCGTGATAGGGTTTAGGAGAATATATTAGGATATTCTCTCAGCTGTTGGTGAGTCTGTAATATCATGTCAACATAACAGTTGACTGTACCCAAGGCAGTCTCAGGTGGTCATGGTATATGAATTTCAGAAGCAAGAAGCATATAACAATATTTGAGAATTTAAACATTTAACTTGGCAAGGTATACTTGCCTACTCCCTGATAGTGTTGAAACCCTGATTTTACAGTCAGTCGTGAAGGTGCTGGTGACAGGGGGTCACTAGCTGTGCTGAAGTTGGTTTCTGTTAAAACAGATAGGTTTCGTGAATATCCAGGCTGTAATATAAAACATATATATATATATACATATATATAGTATAGATATATATATATATATTAGTAGGCATAGATATAATATATATATAATAGTATATATATATAGAACAGATAAATGCAGGTAATAATAATATATAGTAGCAGGATATATCCACTGCGATAGATATATAATATTTATCAGGGTGTATCCTCTGATATAAATAATATAGGTAAATTGAAAGAACATGACAGAATTTAAATACATATATAAATAATATTTATCAGGGTCTATATATGACCACTGGATAAATATACAATAATTATAAATATGTATATATAATTAAGCTGTAATATCCAGCATATTATATAATATTATAATAAATTGAAATGACATTGCGATAATTGAAATAATATATATAACTATAAGCTGTATTATCCAGCTGGTATAAATATATATATATATATAGATAATATATATCTATAGATATTTATATATAGTATAAGTAGATAATATATATATATATAGATATATATATATATATAATAGGTGCAGGAAAATTAAAATGCAGGAAAGAAAAATAAAGAAAATGCAAGTATATATAAATATATGTATACACATATATTTATATAATTTAAAAACAGAAAATTACATATATTAATAATTATATAACATATATAAATATGTTATATATATTATAGTATACATATAAATATATATAAATACATATAATATATATATACTATAGATATATATATATACAATATTACATAATATAATATGGTAGATATACATATATACATATACATATATATGTAAAATATATATATAGATATATATATAATATATATACAGTATAATATACTGTAAATAGTATAATACATACATATATAAAATTATACATATAAATACATAGTAATATACATATATATATTCATATATATATATACATATACATATATATATGCATGTATTATAGATTATATACGTATTTTTAAATAGTATAGTATATTTATACCTTACAGGTGGCAAGGGGGGTCCCACGCGGTGCTGCCGGCGGGAGGACGGCGGCGGAGCTGGCCGGAGGAGCAGCAGCAGTGGCAGTGTACACTGGCAGCAGCAGTAGCAGTTGCAGTCTTGCGGGGGCTGCCGGCGGCGGAGGAGCTGACGTGGTGGCCGGGCAGGGTGAGGGAAAGGTGGAGGGAGGAGTGGCGGTCAGTTTGGTGGTGGTGGCGGAGGTCCACGACGGTGGTGGTGGCGGCTAGGGGCGGCCGGAGTTGGAGAGGGTAGTTCGGGTTGGGGGTGGTCGACGGCGCTGCGGGGGCTAGGGCGGCCGGAGCAGGCGTCGTGGGGGGCTGAGGTGGTGGTGGTAGGTAGAGGAGGTCGGGGCGAAGCGGCTGTGTAGGGTGGCGGTGGTCGGCGACGGCCGGAGGCGGCGGGGGACGTGAACGGGAGTGGTGGTGGTGCTGTGGATAGTGGGGAGAGGAGGAGGGTGCGGGGGCTGTAGCAGCCGGAGCAGAGCGGCGCCGGCGGTGGTACTTGGCCGGAGGGGAGAGGGGAGGGTGGCGAAGGGTTGGCCGGAGTTGGGTGGCCGGCGGTGGTCGGAGATGGCCGTGGCGGGGGTGGGATGGTTTGAATGAAGAAAACCTAGGGTTTATATAGGATTTTGCCTAATGGCATTTTCGTAAATACCTTGAAGTTCAGGGCTATTTTGGTAAATTTAATTTTTGAGATATTTTTGGCTGGATTTTTCTGGATTTCTGGGTGGGTCCCACACACCTATGGCCTAGCCAATAGGATTAGGCCACCTAGCATGCAATTTTGCATTTTAACCCCTAACTTTTTAATAATTGCATAAATGCATGAATTTGTATTTTGCGTAATTTCGCAATTTACCTGATTTTAAATACTGATTTCCTGAAATTCTAAATTGTATAGAAATGAGGGAAAATAGCTGGGGGAAAATATTTTGGACAGTGTGGGGTGATTCTGGGCAGGTGCAGGGTCTGATATTGCAGGTGATACAGTCATCGTATTTATTATTTAATAAATACTGCGCACGGTGTTCACTAATTATTTAGAGGCTATTAGAGTCATAATCTTTCTACGGTGTCAATACGATAATTGAAGTATAATTAGAGTAGAATATTATCGTATTTTTGGTTGGGCAATCAGGTGCCTACTGGTCCTCAAATCTCTAAGGGTACAGAGATGGGTAAAGAGCAGAAAATTAAATAGGAAATAAATACATACGTTTGTAACGATATTTGTGCGACTAAAACGAAGCATCAAACGAGATTTCTGGAAGTTGCACAGAATACAGAAAAAGTAGTCTGACTAGTCTAGAGCAGGAATGTGAAATTTGTTTAGGGTTAACAGCTAGTGTGATGCCCTAGTCAATTGTGTAATGAACATGTGCACAATCAATATAATATATAATAAATAAAATTTTAAAAAGTTGCACTAATTCTAATTAGTCAAAATTAATCCTAATTTACTGAAATTTGGTCGAGGGAGTTTACAATCTACCCTCCTTAGAATATTTCGTCCTCGAAATAAAAACAACCATATAATGAGAATGAAAAAGGACATATGATGATAAAGAAAGATTGGATTTGAAATATTGGACATACCCTGGTTTGGAAATAGGTGGGGATAACGCTGACGAATATCCTCTTCTCGTTCCCAGGTGGATTCACCTGGTGCATGATGTCTCCATGCAACACGAACGAGAGGAATAGTCTGGCCTCGCAACACTTTCTCGCTACGGTCCAGAATCTCTACAGGCTCCTCCTGATAAGATAAGCTTGGCCCGATGGTGATCTCTGAGTAGTCTAGCACATGACTCGGGTCTGGAATGTACCTCCTCAGCTGAGATACGTGGAAGACGTCATGTACTCCCTCCAAAGTCTGAGGTAGAGCTAGTCTGTAAGCAACTTCTCCGACGCGATCTAGCACATCGAAGGGTCCAATGTACCTTGGACTTAGCTTCCCTCTTCCTCCAAATCTGATAGTTCCTCTAGTAGGTGAGATCTTTAAGAACACATGCTCCCCTACTTGGAACTCTAGAGGTCGTCGGTGAATGTTGGCCCAGTGCTTCTGCCTGTCTTGTGCAGCTCGTAGGTGTCCCTGGATCTTCTTTACTTTCTCCACCGTACGAATAATCAGTTCTGGTCCCAAGATCTGTCTCTCGCCAACATCGCTCCAGCATACTGGGGAACGACATTTCCTTCCATACAAAGCTTCAAAGGGAGCCATTTGAATGCTCGCTTGATAGCTGTTGTTGTAGGAAAATTCCACCAGGTGTAGATGATCTTCCCATGATCCGCTGAAATCAAGCATGCAGGCTCTCAGCATATCTTCAAGTGTCTGGATGGTGCGTTCTGATTGGCCATCTGTTTGTGGGTGATACGAGGTGCTGAACTTGAGGCGGGTACCAAGACTTTCTTGCATACTTCGCCAAAAGTAAGATGTAAATCTCGTATCTCTGTCAGATACTATGCTGACTGGCACTCCATGCAGACGTACTATCTCCTTCATATACATGTCCGCCAAGACTTCTGTGGATTGCCCGACTCTAAAAGGTAGAAAATGAGCAGCCTTAGTGAGTCTGTCTACAATTACCCAGACAGCATTACGACCACTAGGACTTCTTGGGAAGCCCGTAACAAAGTCCATCGTAATGTGTTCCCATTTCCACTCGGGTATTGGGAGGGGTTGAAGTAGACCGGCAGATCTCTGATGCTCAGCCTTGACTTGCTGACACACCAGACATTTGGCCACAAAGCGTGCTATCTCCCGCTTCATTCCATGCCACCAGTAATATTGCCGCAGATCTCTGTACATCTTTGTGCCTCCTGGATGTATAGAGTATACTGAGCTATGAGCTTCTGACATAAGCTCATTACGAAGTTCTCCATTTGGAACATAAAGACGATTTCCACATCTTAGAGTCCCATCTTCGTGTATGCGACAACCGGTCTGAATTCCAGCCTCTGTTCTTTGTCGAAGCCTCTGAAATCTTGCATCTGTTGGTAGAGCAGCTTTGATTCTTTCCACCAAGGTTGATTGCAGCTGGTAGTTTGATAAGTGACCATCAATTCCTGGCACAATGATCTCTATTCCCAACTTTGCTAGATCTCTCAGCAGATCTGGTTGGGTGATCATAAAGAATGCCGAGGGTCTTCTGCTTAGAGCATCTGCCACCATATTAGCTTTCCCTGGATGGTACTGTAGATCAATTTCGAAATCCGCCATCACTTCGAGCCATCGTCTTTGTCTCAGATTTAGGTCCTTCTGGGTGTAGACGTACTTCAAACTTTTATGATCGGTGAATATCTCCACTCTTTCGCCATATAGATAGTGTCTCCATAGCTTCAGGGCGAAGATGACTGCGGCAAGCTCCAGATCGTGAGTGGGGTAATTCTTCTCATGAGTCCTCAACTGTCTTGAGGCATAAGCTACAACTTTCCCATGTTGCATTAAGACACAACCAAATCCTTTTCCGGATGCATCGCTATATATGACGAAACCTCCGGATCCAGATGGTATAGTCAAAATGGGAGCTGTAGTCAGACGCTTCTTCAAGTCATCAAAAGCTGTCTGGCAATCTTCAGTCCATATGAACTCCTGCTCCTTGCGAGTAAGACGGGTAATCGGCTCCGCGATTCTTGCAAAGTTTTCTACGAACCTCCGGTAATATCCGGCAAGTCCTAGAAAGCTTCTCACCTCTGAGACGTTGGTCGGGGTTGGCCACGTCTCAACAGATGAGATCTTTGCTGGGTCTACCGAGATGCCTTCTCCTGTGATAACGTGTCCAAGAAATGCGACACGGTCCAGGAAGAATTCACACTTGCTCATCTTAGCATAAAGGCTCTCCCGTCTCAGCGTCTCTAATACCAACCTTAAGTGCTCTTCATGCTCCTCGTGGCTTTTTGAATACACTAAAATGTCGTCGATGAAGACTACCACGAACTGGTCCAGATATTGGTGGAAGACTCGGTTCATCAGGTTCATGAATACAGCAGGTGCATTAGTCAATCCAAACGGCATCACCAGAAATTCGTAATGACCATAACGAGTTCTGAATGCTGTCTTTGGAATGTCTTCTCTTCGTACCTTGACTTGATGGTAGCCTGATCTCAAGTCTATCTTCGAGAATACTACGGCTCCTGTTAGTTGATCGAACAGGTCGTCAATTCTCGGCAAGGGGTACTTGTTTTTGATTGTCAGAGCGTTGAGGGCTCTGTAATCAATGCACATGCGATATGTTCCGTCCTTCTTTGGTACAAACAACACTGGTGCTCCCCAGGGTGATGCACTAGGACGAACAAATCCTTTGATCTGTAGTTCCTCCAGTTGAAGCTTCAGCTCGTCAAGCTCCTTCTTCGCCAGTCGGTATACATTGGAGGATACTGGTGCAGCTCCGGGTATCAGCTCAATAATGAACTCCACTTCTCTGTCAGGCGGTAGGCCTGGCAATTCTTCTGGAAATACGTCCTCGAACTCTGCTACAATTGAGGGAAGTGCTGTCTCCATCGCCATGTAAGCTCTAGGAGTCTGGCCTACTCCTTGCTCGATGGTTCCACGGACATATTCGAACTCTGGGTGATCTGGGGGTCTAAAGATAACACTACCCTTTCGGCAGTCTAGGATAGCATTATTCTGGCTTAGCCAGTCCATGCCTAAGACAACATCGAAATTTGGCATTAGAAGTACCAAAAATCGCGCTCTTAGTCCTCTACTACAAACAACTACTGGGCAGGTTTTGATAATGTTGGTAACTGGAACAATACCTCCTCCAGTAAGTATTTTCCAACACTTGGGTAGCGACGAAGTAGATAGTTTGTGCATGGCTACGAATCTACTGGATATGAAAGACAAAGTAGCCCCAGAATCGAATAATACAGTTGCAGGTAATGATGCAACTAAAATGGTACCTGTTATAGTTTCCCCTTCAGGTTCTTCTGCAACGGCAGCTAACGCAAAGGCTTGTCCCTGCCTTTGTCCTCCGACTTGTGGTCTGGCCTTGAACTGGGCCTCCTGAGTAGGCAAGGGTGCTCCTCGCTGATATCCTCCTGATGTGGAGGGAAGCATCTTCTGAGTTTGAGCTCCTGGCTTCTGCCCTTGCTGAGGTGCTGCATCTCTACGTTGTGGGCAGTCTTTGGCCATATGATTTCTAGCTCCACATAGCAGGCATAATCCCAGCTTCTTTCTACAGTCATTGGCAAAATGCCCCTTCTTGCCACAAAAGTGACAAATCGGGAGCTCCCTCTTCTGGTAAGGCCCCGTCGTCTGTTGCGTCTGATATTGGGGACGACGTATAGGTCCTCCTGCTCCGTGCTGATTCTTGGCCGGGAAGGTGGGATTTGAGCGTCTGGCTCCTCGGCCAATGGCTTCTTGCTCCCTGGCTTCGGTAAGAACCTCGTTGTAGGAGATTCTCGACTGCGTTGTTGTGTGCCTCTGAAGCTCTTGGTTAAGGCCATGGTGGAATCTTTTAGCCTTCTTCAGCTCGTTCGGGATCAGATCAGTACCGAAACGACTTAGTCTGCTAAACTCCGCGTCGTAGGCATCTACCGTCATGTTTCCTTGCTCCAGGTGCAGGAACTGGGAGTATAGGGCATTCTGGACTGTCTCTGGAAAGTACTTGGCGTTGAAATGCTCCAGGAATTGTTGCCAAGTTTGGTCTTTGCCGACGCTGCGCTCTATGGATTCCCACCAGTGATGGGCGTTGCCAAGAAGTTGGCCCCTCACAGCGGTCATCCATAGGTCGGGAGTGAGTTGCGATCCTTCTAGCAGCATTTCGGTGTTGGAGATCCAATCGGAGATCTCTTCAGGAGTCTCGTTGCCTTTGAAATCCCTCGGGCTCATTTGACGGAAGCCTCGAACTGTGCCCGCTGGTAGGACAGGTACGGGTGTCGGAGTAGTAGTTCTCTCCAAAGCCGTCATCAACGTCTGTCGCAGAGCTTCAGTTTGCTGCCACTGAGACTGTCTCAGGGCCTCAGTTTGTTGCCACTGGTTCTGCAACATAGTCTGGAGAAACTGCAACATTTGAGTTTGACCCTCAAGTTGTGGCATCTGGATAGGCAAGGCTGGAGGTGGAGACAAAGGTGTCTCTGCATGTGGAGTTGGTGTCGTCTCCTGGCTAGAATTTTGGTGATTGGACGGAGTTCCTTGGGCACTTGGCGAAGGGTCTGTTGCTTGGTCAGCCCCATTATTCGCAAGTTTCCCGGGTATGTCCATATTTCTGAGGAAAATAGGATAATTAGAAAACACAAAGGAGATAATAAATGATATCAAGCATGATGCAATAATAAAGATTGTAAAGATGGTGTCAGTGTGGATGAGACCTAATATTTCTATCCTATTGCAGGCTTGCTGGGCATGTCATCATACCACTAGCAATAAAACTAGACCTGCATGGGCCACCACTAAAACCATGTCACGCCCCAGTCCCAAAATGTCAGGAACTAGGCCACGTGTCACTGGCCAGCTGACACGTCACTAAGGGCTTAATCCACTTAGATGGACCCAAAGGGACGTGCTACGCTGTCCTAAATTACTACAAGTATAGAACAGGTAAAGCTATCTCATCCACAACAAAATGTCAGAAAACAAATGCTGAAATATATATATAACTGAGTCTGATACAGTACACAACTGGTGAGATTACAAGCCTACTACAAAAACTGATAATAGCGCAGAAAAATCAAATAGACTAAGCAGTGTCTATCTGATCAAAACATCTCCATCTCTAGGTAGCAGCATCTAGGGTCAAGCCTACTCTGAGGGTGTCTCCTCGAGCTCCTCCTCAGTAGCACATCTGGCCTCCTGATCAGGCCCGTACACTGTGGGGTAGAAAGCCTCATCTAGATCTGGCAAGGAACCAGGTCCTCAGTGGGACGTAACAAGATACAGAAAAATGACATGCCATGTAATGTAAAAATACTGAATAAAGAAATAAAATAAATACAGGGTACTAACCATACTAAGTGAAAATGCAAGTAAAGATCCAGTAGTACGCATGGGAATGTGTGGCTAGACATACGCTGACGTAATTCACCAATCGTGGCGACTGGCTAATATAGGTGTCGTATGCCCCCGACTCAGGGAACTCTGCAATCGACCATCATTGGTACGAAGGTATAAAACATTATTGGAGGGGGTGTCCCATACGTCAACTAGTTATCTTTCCCATCCCAATGAATCTAAATGTCAAATCGTACATTTCCTGAGTTATTCTAATCCGTGATGCGGTCACACGTACTGGTAGCTAACCAAATACGCAGCTCACATCCATATATGTAAATGCAACCATGTTGCGTGTTTCCGTGATAGGGTTTAGGAGAATATATTAGGATATTCTCTCAGCTGTTGGTGAGTCTGTAATATCATGTCAACATAACAGTTGACTGTACCCAAGGCAGTCTCAGGTGGTCATGGTATATGAATTTCAGAAGCAAGAAGCATATAACAATATTTGAGAATTTAAACATTTAACTTGGCAAGGTATACTTGCCTACTCCCTGATAGTGTTGAAACCCTGATTTTACAGTCAGTCGTGAAGGTGCTGGTGACAGGGGGTCACTAGCTGTGCTGAAGTTGGTTTCTGTTAAAACAGATAGGTTTCGTGAATATCCAGGCTGTAATATAAAACATATATATATATATACATATATATAGTATAGATATATATATATATATTAGTAGGCATAGATATAATATATATATAATAGTATATATATATAGAACAGATAAATGCAGGTAATAATAATATATAGTAGCAGGATATATCCACTGCGATAGATATATAATATTTATCAGGGTGTATCCTCTGATATAAATAATATAGGTAAATTGAAAGAACATGACAGAATTTAAATACATATATAAATAATATTTATCAGGGTCTATATATGACCACTGGATAAATATACAATAATTATAAATATGTATATATAATTAAGCTGTAATATCCAGCATATTATATAATATTATAATAAATTAAAATGACATTGCGATAATTGAAATAATATATATAACTATAAGCTGTATTATCCAGCTGGTATAAATATATATATATATATAGATAATATATATCTATAGATATTTATATATAGTATAAGTAGATAATATATATATATATAGATATATATATATATAATAGGTGCAGGAAAATTAAAATGCAGGAAAGAAAAATAAAGAAAATGCAAGTATATATAAATATATGTATACACATATATTTATATAATTTAAAAACAGAAAATTACATATATTAATAATTATATAACATATATAAATATGTTATATATATTATAGTATACATATAAATATATATATAAATACATATAATATATATATACTATAGATATATATATATACAATATTACATAATATAATATGGTAGATATACATATATACATATACATATATATGTAAAATATATATATAGATATATATATAATATATATACAGTATAATATACTGTAAATAGTATAATACATACATATATAAAATTATACATATAAATACATAGTAATATACATATATATATTCATATATATATATACATATACATATATATATGCATGTATTATAGATTATATACGTATTTTTAAATAGTATAGTATATTTATACCTTACAGGTGGCAAGGGGGGTCCCACGCGGTGCTGCCGGCGGGAGGACGGCGGCGGAGCTGGCCGGAGGCGGCCGGAGGAGCAGCAGCAGTGGCAGTGTACACTGGCAGCAGCAGTAGCAGTTGCAGTCTTGCGGGGGCTGCCGGCGGCGGAGGAGCTGACGTGGTGGCCGGGCAGGGTGAGGGAAAGGTGGAGGGAGGAGTGGCGGTCAGTTTGGTGGTGGTGGCGGAGGTCCACGACGGTGGTGGTGGCGGCTAGGGGCGGCCGGAGTTGGAGAGGGTAGTTCGGGTTGGGGGTGGTCGACGGCGCTGCGGGGGCTAGGGCGGCCGGAGCAGGCGTCGTGGGGGGCTGAGGTGGTGGTGGTAGGTAGAGGAGGTCGGGGCGAAGCGGCTGGGTAGGGTGGCGGTGGTCGGCGACGGCCGGAGGCGGCGGGGGACGTGAACGGGAGTGGTGGTGGTGCTATGGATAGTGGGGAGAGGAGGAGGGTGCGGGGGCTGTAGCAGCCGGAGCAGAGCGGCGCCGGCGGTGGTACTTGGCCGGAGGGGAGAGGGGAGGGTGGCGAAGGGTTGGCCGGAGTTGGGTGGCCGGCGGTGGTCGGAGATGGCCGTGGCGGGGGTGGGATGGTTTGAATGAAGAAAACCTAGGGTTTATATAGGATTTTGCCTAATGGCATTTTCGTAAATACCTTGAAGTTCAGGGCTATTTTGGTAAATTTAATTTTTGAGATATTTTTGGCTGGATTTTTCTGGATTTCTGGGTGGGTCCCACACACCTATGGCCTAGCCAATAGGATTAGGCCACCTAGCATGCAATTTTGCATTTTAACCCCTAACTTTTTAATAATTGCATAAATGCATGAATTTGTATTTTGCGTAATTTCGCAATTTACCTGATTTTAAATACTGATTTCCTGAAATTCTAAATTGTATAGAAATGAGGGAAAATAGCTGGGGGAAAATATTTTGGACAGTGTGGGGTGATTCTGGGCAGGTGCAGGGTCTGATATTGCAGGTGATACAGTCATCGTATTTATTATTTAATAAATACTGCGCACGGTGTTCACTAATTATTTAGAGGCTATTAGAGTCATAATCTTTCTACGGTGTCAATACGATAATTGAAGTATAATTAGAGTAGAATATTATCGTATTTTTGGTTGGGCAATCAGGTGCCTACTGGTCCTCAAATCTCTAAGGGTACAGAGATGGGTAAAGAGCAGAAAATTAAATAGGAAATAAATACATACGTTTGTAACGATATTTGTGCGACTAAAACGAAGCATCAAACGAGATTTCTGGAAGTTGCACAGAATACAGAAAAAGTAGTCTGACTAGTCTAGAGCAGGAATGTGAAATTTGTTTAGGGTTAACAGCTAGTGTGATGCCCTAGTCAATTGTGTAATGAACATGTGCACAATCAATATAATATATAATAAATAAAATTTTAAAAAGTTGCACTAATTCTAATTAGTCAAAATTAATCCTAATTTACTGAAATTTGGTCGAGGGAGTTTACAGTATACCCAGGACACTTGACACTATTCATGAGACAGGATCCTCCTGAGATATTTATGGTGATTCTGTATAGGATACAGACTTCTGACAGAGATATTATATTCCTAGATACTATATGACTTGCTGTATTAGTATTGATCTGGCGTGTCATGGACATGAGACGTGTGATTACATGGGGTGGGGAGAGACACACAGGCTACAGGCTGATTTATATATATATTTATGATGGCGAGGCCTCAGACTCTATATCAGAGCTAGGCACTCTATTAGTGATATTACTGCTACCGGCTCCCCGACACAGAGCTTGTAGTGGTCTCAGCCTGAGTTTTAATGATGCTCTCATCTTGCATTTCACATAGCTGATTATTTAGTATTACCCTGTTTACTCATGTGTTTTCTGCACTGCATTTATTTTGGCTTGTATTTTCTGTACCTTGCTGTCCCCTGAGAACCTGGATCCGGATTATGTCCCCAGGATTTGTAGACGAGATCTATCCCGAGGTATACGGGACCGTAGCAGGAGCAGATACAGAAGCTGTACCGACACCCGAGGACGAGATTGTGCCAGAGGACTGCTCCTGAGTATTGGCGTGAGATACTCATTTAATTCTGTTTTTATTTATTTTATTTCCAGTCTATTACATTGCTGTACCAGACTTGTTCTCGGATTGTTCTCCGAGACACTTTATTTAGACTTGTTAGTTTATATTATTCTGGCATTTGATCTGTGATTATCTGTTGTGGATGAGATTAGTATAGACTGTGACTTGTACCACTGGATCTATTTATTGTTATATTACAGCTTAAGTATGCCCTGATGGATCCATTAAATTGGGTTTGTCCATCGGTGCGTACTGCTGGCCATTGCCACGCGTCCGGTCCCTCGGTATTTTGGGACTGGGGTGTGACAACTAGTCAACTGGATAGGCTTTGAGGTTGAACTTTTTGTTTGACTTTTCAAAGGGGTGACCGGTACTAAATTTTTTTCCGTACTTTTCGTAGAACTGCTAAGGTGAGGTTCTTCTAGAGGGATCGAATGCAAAAATTGCTGGGTTTTTTCTCCAACTTTCTTCAGTTTCTCGTCCTCATCAGAAGATTCATTGTCAACCACCTCCTCAATATTAATTCCTCCAGCTAAAGATGCCTTCTTGACAGCGGAAGATTCTTCTATTTTTTCTAGACGCCGAGATATATTGATTTGTTCAAGATCGATTGAACAAAGCTTAGAATTGATCGAAAAAAGTTGAGCTAAAATCTTCGACATATGTTCTTCAAATCTGCGCATCATACGCGGAATGAAGCTTTCATTTGAAGCTGGCATCCAATCTTCTAGCTCTTCTACATCTTCCATATGAGTAGACATCTTTGTTTAGTACTACAAAATGAAATAAGAAAACTATTCTATGTATTTCAGAAAATCTAATAGTTGAAACAAGAAAACTATTATATATATAACAAGCGAAAAATACAAAAAGTGAGGAAGATGGAAAGACAAATAAATTTTGGGACTAACAAAGAAATGACTACAAATTATAGGCGGTAATGATTTCTTAATATTACAAATTTTGGGACTAACAAAGAATCTACTAGCCGTTTGAAATATTAGTAATAGTGTAATGTTTAATAAATTAAGAAAAATTAAAAATATTGAAAGTGTATTGTTTACTAAATATTAACAGTGTGTTATTTCAATAAAAAAATACAAAAAATATTATCGTGAGACGTGAGATGGACCCGTAGAAATGAAGAAACAGAAAAAAAAAATATTAACATTGTATCATTTAGAAAATATTAACATTGTGTTCTGATTTATTTTCATGCAAAAAAAAGTTAAAAAACAGTAATTGTGGGATGTGGGATGGAGCCGGAGATGGTGGAGGAGGAGTAGAGGAGGGGACAGGTGACAGCGGCGGTGGAGTTGCAGTCCACTCCCGGCCAGGAGGAACAGTCTGTGAAGAGGCTGTTGAAGAAGGAACTCTTGAGGAACATTGTATTATTTAGAAAATATTCCTTAACATTGTGTTCTGATTTATTTTCATGCAAATAAATTTAAAAACAGTAATCGTGGGATGTGGGATGGAGCCAGAGATGGTGGCGGAGGAGAAGAGGAGGCCCAGGCGACGGCGACGGTGGAGTTGCAGTCCACTCCCGACCAGGAGAAACAGTCCGTGAAGAGGGTGTTGAAGAAGAAACTCGTGTTCTTCAAAATATTGAATGTAGCAAGGCTACAAATTAAATCAATCCAATATGAGCTAATTTAGGATGTTTTGTGATTTTTTATCAGCTTTAAGATAAAGTAAATATGAGTTAATTTATGGTGTTCATTGAAAAAATTGAAGTCAAGAATGACCTATACTATCAAGTTACCAACAAGTCAAAAGTAGAAAAACTGCATTAAATAATGTTCCATATTCTATTAATACTCCAAGAAAACTTATTTAATAAGAATTATTAGATCAACAACCAATGGTTCAGATTTTTCTTGTATCGATACAAATTTGTAGTTGTTTGTATTCAAGAAAAATCACAAAATCTGTCAATAATATAAAATTCTGAATCATATATATATATATATATATATATATATATATATATATATATATATATATATATTCTACTATATAATGCCAAAAGTAGGCTTCACCGTGGAAGTTTTCTTCCCAAAAATGCCCTTCAATATATTTACTAATTAAAAGAATACCTACAATAAATTTCACTGATAACCATTTAAGAGATTCATTAATGTATTACGGAAATCGAAAGGTTCATACTAGTTGCTAAATCTTCTAAGATGTTCCCACGGAATTTGAAGGGTTGAATTCTTAGCCTATATAATTAAAAACAACAAAGTTAAATCAACTCATCAACATCATCCACTCTAAAATACGTACAAAGCACGTGCATATATACTAGTATATATAACGTCAATAAATATATGTATATATATTGACGCTACATAAAAAAAAATCAAACTGCACATCCTATTCAAAATCTGTCAATAATACAAAATTCTGAACCCCACACTGCCTGACCAGAACAATAATAATACAGAACAACTTGAAAAGAAGAAGAAAAGAAGAAAAGAAAGAAAGAAAGAAAGAAAGAAAGCATTGAGAATGGCGAACAGTTGGAAAAAGCTGCAGCCAAACAAATCAGGGTCTCTCTCTCTCTCTCTCTCTCTCTCTCTCTCCTCGGCAGGCATTGTTCTCCATGCCATGCTATGCCCCCACTCCAATGGCCCACTGACTCTGTTGCAGCTTCAGTGCTGCCTTCACTGCTTTTGAAGCAATGCAAAGGGATGCATTATCGGTTATTTAAGAAGATATTCAAATGCAACAAGACAAACAATAATGGACAACTCTCATGCTATAGTAAAAAAAGTAGAATGAATGAGCATGTCCTAGGTCTCAGTGTATTCTTTCCGTATCAATTATTAGAAATGTGCACATGTACATATTCTTATCTAATCTAACGTATTGGAGAAAAGAAGGGTACAACGAAACTGACACATACAATGGGAGTAGTTTCGAGTTTTAGGTGATATTTGGTAAGTTTTATATATTTGAGAATCAATTTTTGGATTCTTATTCATGTTTGACATATCTGTAATTAAAAATTGAAAGATAATACGAGAGGGTTTCAGTTTTGCACGTATATATAAGAAAGTAAAATCCAAACTACATATTAATTATAGGGTTATCATCTAATTAGATTTTGGGTACTGGATTTGTTAGTTTTAGACTTTAGGTACTCGAATTTTTTTAGTGACACATTTTAGTGACGAATTTGTCATTGAGTCTTTCATGACGAAAGTTCGTCGCTAAAATATATCACTAAAAAAATTTGAGTACAAAAAGTCTAAAACGGACAAATCCAGTACCCAAAGTCTAATTAGATTCTAAATGTGGTACCCTTATACAAAATAATCCAAAAAAATATTTATAAATAATTAAACAAATTAAGATTCATATACCTAAGAGGAACATGTACAGTCGGATCACTATGGTACCACATACATGTTATCCCTCAGAGAAACATGTACATGAACCGATATGTCGATACCATACCGGTCTTGTGTGGGACGCAGGCGTTCGAGTCATATTTGACGAACATGTTTGGTTGATTTTGAGGATTTTTTTTTTTTTTGAAGGACAGCACTGTCTGGCCCGTTGGTTATGACCGCGGATTGGCCCGCGGAACCACAAGACGGCCTTCAACTGGCCGAGGGTTCGGTGGTAGGTTCAAACTATCACGAACGGCCAGTGGGCTGCTGCTGCGTGGCACCGCAGATCAATCCGCAGGAAAACAACATTTTCCTATTTTGAAGGCTGATTTAAGATTTATCAATTCGTGCTCCGATAACTTAATTCATCTTCATTATAATCTTTCTTCACTCTTAAGTAGTTGTAATAGTAAGTTGTCCTGAACATTGAATAAATTGTAACGGATGTGTATTTCTTTAATCATTGATAGAGCCTTTCATGGTTCTCTTCCGACATTAGATTTCATTTCCATGTAAAAAAAAATATTTTATGTTTGATATTGTGCGATTATAAAACAATATTATTCCGTTGAGTCCGAATCGAACGTACATTGATAGCGCAGACATTTTGGCTACCAATGTTACAAAGTAGAATCTCTTGCTGAGCTTAGTAAGCTTTGTTTAGTTGGTGGTTTTTTTCCACGGAAAACATAAAAAGACAAAAGACAAAAGAAAAAGGTGTCCTGTCCTTGTAGGGACAGAGAAACGTGAATCATATTGTGTGGAGAAATGTTATTGTTTGAAAGTAAATTTAATAATCAATCACAGCAAAAAAATCAATAGTATTAAAAATGATCCCAATAAATAAATAATACATAAAATTTACTATATCAAAATTATTTTTATTAAAATTTGCTCAACCGAAATAAGTTTAAAAAATTAGGATTAGAGATATGTTCCGACATCCTAGATGGCGGAAAAACGAACATCTGATAACAACATACACGTCATGGACCGTTTTTCGTCAACTTAGTTGGCGAAAAGTATGGCAATACCAACTTTATGCCAACTACTAAGTTGGCGAAAAACTGTCAATGCCAACTTTTTGCCAACTTAGTTGGCAGAAAAATTGCGGTGGTGGCCGCGGTTGGTTGGATGGATTTGGTTTTGTTTGTTTGATGAGTTATTTTTTATTTAGTTTAGTTTTGAATTTTGATTTTATTTACTTAGTTTTTTTTTATTCTTTACTTAGTTTTTTTCTTTTTTTCATATTAAAGTTTATTTTGATAAGAAAAAAACAACTAAGTAAAGAAAAAAAGTAATATTTTTTTCTTTACTTATTTTTGTTTCTTTACTTAGTTTTTTTTTTCTTTGCTTAATTTTTTTCTTTTTTCATATTAAAGTTTACTAGTATATATGCACGTGCTTTGCACGTATCTTGGAGTGGATGATTTTGATGAGTTGGTTTAACTTTGCTGCTTTTAATTATATAGGTTAAGAGTTCAACCATTGGAATTTCTTGGTAATAGCTTAAAAAACTTAGCAAGTAGCATGAACTCTTTGATTTCTATAATATATTAATGCATCCATTAAATGGTTGTCATTGGAATTTATTGTAGGTATTATTTTTAATTAGTAAATATAATGAAGGGTATTTTTGGAAAGAAAACTTTCACGGTGAAGCCTACTTTTCTCATTATATAGTAGAATAGATTTTTCATATTAAAGTTTATTTTGATAAGAAAAAAAAAGTGTTTTTTTTTTGTCCTATAAGGCTTAGTTTATTTTGATGGTTTATTTTTTTATATGAAAAAAAGGACTAAGTAAAGAAGAAAGACAAATAATAGGTTGGGGAATTGACTGGTTTTTATTTGGGTTGGGTCTATGGGTGTTGGTTCAGGAGTTGGTTTATGTCCAACAACTATTTCACAACGGCTCTTTCATTTTTTCAACGTTTATATCCAACGTTGGTTTCGACGTTACCTATATGAACGTAGTATTTATTTCATATCAGCATATCAAACATTGCAAATAGAAATTTTATTTATTTTCATATGAAGTTTCTTTCTTTCCACACAAGAGAAGCTCAGTTCAATATACAATCTTTGAAGTCCATTTTCTTGTTGTTATGGATCGAAGTCTCACAATACTATACTCGCTTGGTGGTGTACTAAATGGGTTAACTTATGAAGGAGGTTTAGTTGAAGTTTTTTTAATTGATCAAAATATTTCGTTTGAAAATTTACGTAATCTAATAATTAAAAAAATTTCTATTGACTTCGAATTTTTATTGGTACATATTTATCTATCTAATTGTATAAATTTTTTAGTTAGTGATGAAGTATGAAAATTTATTCTGTAAATTAATATACAATCACGTGTGGGCCCCCTTTTCGTTCTAATAATATTTAAATTTATTTCGTTAAAGTAAATTTTCTGAAACCAAAATTCAAAACTAAAGTAAAAAAAAACGAAATCCTAAACAAAACTAAATACAAAAAATCAAAACATAACTAAATAAAAATAACTCATAAAAATAACTTTGTTGGCTGAATTTGGTCGCGTGGGCCCACTTCTCCTCTACTCACACGAGTCCAGTTGTGTCTCATACTCGCACGAAAAATTGTAGTCCTCGTTTTTCCGCCAGAACGTATATGCGATGATAATATTTTTAAACTTATTTCTTTACATCAAATTTTATTAAAATAAATTTTGCTACAATAAATTATCTGATATGAAAATAGACTTTAATATATAAAAAAAACTGAGTAAAGATAAAAAAAAACTAAGTAAAGAAACAAAACAAAGTAAAAAAAAAAAAAAACCTATTACAATAAACTTTAATATGAAAAAGAAAGAAAGACAAAGTAAAATAAACTAAAATCCAAAACTAAACTAAATAAAACCAAAATCTAAAACAAAATTAAATAAAAAATAACTCATCAACCAAACCAAAATAAGCTGACCCAACCGACCGACCGCTCCACTACCCAACCGACCGCAAGCCACCACCGCCATTTTTTCGCCAACTAAGTTGGCGGAAAGTTGACATTGCTAAATTTTCCGCCAACTACTGTGGGCCCCTCCCCCCGCGTGTACGTCCTTGTCAGATGTTCATTTTTTGCCATCTAGGATGGCGGAACATATCTCCAATCCTAATTTTTTTTCCAATTTATTTCGGTTGAGCAAATTTTAATAAAAATAATTTTGATACAGTAAATTTTTTGTAAATAATATCAATGTAGAAGATACTTAAGAGAGTGTTAATAAATTAATCCCCCATTTGTTTAACAAAAAAATTGAAAGCAAACAAAAGGAGGTAATAGCTAAATTATCCTAATGCTAACTAAGACGTTTTTGATATCTTAATTTTACTATTCGATTTTAGTATCACAATTTTATAGACAGTTCCACCTCATAAACTCAAATAGATACCCACAATAAGAATTTACAATCATGTTATGACACGATAATTTTTTTTTAAATTTTTTTGACTTTTTTTGTTCGATTTTTTTTCAAACAAAGGGACCAAATATTATCCAATTGCGGCTGAAGGGAGAATTTTGAAAATTTTGCAAAGAACGGGATGACTCGCCAATTGAGTTGGGAAGGCAGAGAAAATATGGGCCCGCCAACTCAGTTGACGAGGGCAGGCAACAAAATTGGACCGATCGCCAACTATGTTGGCGGGTTAGGGCTTGGGCCACCAACTGAGTTGGCGTAGGGACTTGGGTGTGGAGGGGAAAAGATTATAGTCGTTGGTGGTCACAACACGAACACGCCAGATCAGTGGAGGATTGGGGAAAGCATGAGCTACTCGCCGCGTCGCCGTAGTTTATGTGAACATGCGGCGCCTGATCAGTGGAGGATTGGGGAAACCGAGGATCAGTAATTCAAAAAGTACTGGTGAGGGTGAGCTAACCCAACATACCAAATCAATATTGTATTCATGTGAACATGCAACATTATTATTATATGATCTTTCTATCTTGCCATAGTTTAATCTTTTATATATGTATATGCACTAGAATGAAAGGACATAACAAAATGTGCCACCATTCGGTGATTGTTACCTGCACCGTCTGAACTACCTGTACACAACTTACCATGGCCTTCCCTGCCACGAAGACATAGTTAGTTTGCACAATTTTAAATATACATAGTGCATCACTTGGGCGGACGAGAGATGGGTCGGATGCCACTCTGCTTCGGGTAGCTAGCCCTTGGCAGACACACAGACCCATCCAATGCTAGGACTACACTAGCAATTATTCTACCCGGGTCAAAGCGCTCCTAGTGCCCCGGTGACCGTTCGTAGAAAGACATCTCTTGTACACAAGTTGTCCTTGACCATGCCTCATCTACAAACTAAGTTATCAAATGAAGCACTTCAAAGCAATATAAGTAAATGAACTTCATGCATTTTTAATAGTCTAGGCTACCTTGCTCAATGATTACATTTCCAATTTGTACTACCCATTGAACAGTTATACATAAATAAGTTCTAGCTACAACTGAAAAAATATTAAGCATATGCATAGCAAACACGCCCACAACAAAGTTATCGTATAGTGACTTTAGGTGACCAGCATTAATTGTTTCAAGTCTACTTCTTCTTTTATCTTGACCCAATTTTATTCTTATGGTATCGTTGATCAGAATGCACAAATGAGTCAATTTATTAGGAATAAAGACTTGGAAGAAGGGCGCTAATCAAAGTGAAGTCACTCACAAGTTGGTGAATCAGAAAAGAGATAAAAGGGAGATCTTCAAGACTCCGCTTACGCGTCATCTATACGATCACCTGCACGCACCAACAGATGATCAATATCTCTTGCTTCGATCTCTAAAAGTTCGATACAAAATACGAAATCCAAATAACGAAGACAATAAAATTTATCAAAACCGTTCAAGAAAAACGCAAGTCACAAAATCAACAAGAAAGCAACCAAGCGGCATAAAAAATGAGCAAATAAACCAGTGCAAAGGAAAGGCCCCTCTCGACTCTGTCGTCGAGTCCTTCCTTGAGGCACGATCCGTTGAATGTGGTATTTGATTCCGAAGTAACCAATCCATAATAAGAAAATGATCTTGATTCAATCTGTCCCGATCGAATGGTACCAAGTATTTCTTAGTCGCGCTCCCCGAATAGGGGGAATGGGGCACTACAACTTAACCATCTAACAAAAAGTTTTATTCTCAAAAATTTATGAATAGAACCTACCCCTAAGAAATAATGAGTGAAACCTTTCTATTATGTCTGATTCAAGTTCCCAGGTCGATTCCTCGACCGAGTGGTTCCGCCAAGCGCACAAGCGAGACTGCACAATTCCGTAACTGCTTCACTTTTCGATCTAATATTTGAATGGGCTCTTCGGTGTACGATAACTCTTCCTACAGATCCAGCTGACCAAAATCTACCATGTGGTTCAGGTCATGCACGTACTTCCTAATCTGTGACACAAGAAAAAATTATACACGTCTGACATGGCTGGTGGTAATACAATTTGATAGGAAACTGAAGTGACTCGTTTGAGGGCTTCGAACGGGCCAACGAATCTCGGACTTAACTTCCCCTTTAATCCGAATCCCGTAAGTCCTCGCATAGGTGAGACCTTTAAAAATACAAGATCACCTTCGAAGAACTAAAGGGGTCGACGATGAATGTCGGCATAGCTCATCTGCCGGCTCTGTGCTACTTTTAGTCACTCTCGGATCAACCGAACCTTTTAGACTGTTTGTTCAACTAGTTTCGGTCGAAGGATTTGATGCTCCCCAACTTTATCCTAGCAGATAGGTGATCTACACTTACGCCCATACAGAGTCTCGTATGGAGCCATTTGGATGCTGGACTGATAACTGTTGTTATATGCAAATTCGGCCAACGGTAGGTGGACGTCCCAACTTGAGTTTGAATTGATTGCACATAGACGCAACATATCTTCGAGTACCTGATTCATCCGCTCTATCTGGCCATCGGTTTGAGGATGGTAGGCTGAGCTGAACTTCAACTTGGTCCCCATCGCTGACTGAAGGCTTTCCCAGAAATGTGATAGGAATCGTCCATCCCGATCTGACACTATGGAAACTGGCACCCCGTGCAGCCGAACTATCTCGTCAAGGTAGGTCTGGGTGAGGTGATCGATGTTCCAACTAACTTTAATGGCAATGAAGTGCGCTGACTTGGTAAACCGATCGATGATGACCCAGATTGCATCGTTCCCCCGTTGCGTCTTTGGCAAGCCAACAATGAAGTCCATGCTTATGTGCTCCCACTTCCATTCCGGGATAGCAAGATTCTGTATCTCTCCGCCCGGTCTCTGATGTTCTGCTTTCACCCTCTAGCAGGTTATGCATTGCGACACGAAGAGCGCCACATCTCTCTTCATGCCCGTGCCAGTAGAAAATAGTGCGACGGTCTTTATACATCTTCATGCTCCCGGGATGGACTGTATAGGCAGCATAGTAAGCTTCCATGAGGATCTCCTTCTGAGATTTTATGTTGTTGGAGATGCATAGCCTTTCCTTCACTCGCAATACTTAATTCTCATCTACTACAAAGTCCTTCGCCTTTTTCGCTATGATCTGCTTGCGCATTTTCCTTAGGAATGGGTCGTCCCTCTGAGTAAATGTGAATCTCTCTAACAAGTTGGGTACGAATCGCATCTAAGCAACTCGCGCGCCGTGATATCGGATTCGGAGTTCAATGCCCATTTTCTCTAAGTCCCTTTGTAACCTGCGATCAACGGACAGGGATCCCGTAAACACTCGACTCAACGCATCTGCTACAATATTTTTCTTGCCAGGTGTGTAGTCGTTCGTCAAGTCATAGTCTTTGATTAATTCTAGCCAACGCCGATGTCGTAGGTTAAGGTCCATTTGGGTGAATAAGTATTTCAAGCTTTTATGATCAATGTAAATTCGGCAAGCCACTCCATAGAGGTAGTGTCACCACAATTTTAGCGCGAACACAATTGCCGCTAGTTCCAGGTCAGGTGTAGGATAATTTTTCTCGTACATTTTTGGTTTTCTGGATGCATAGGTTATCACCCTATCATGCTGCATGAGTACACACCCCAAACCCTGTCCTGACGTGTCGTTGAATATTTAGAATCCCGAGGTCTCGTCTGGTAGTGCAAGTAGTCGGACAGAGGCGAGGCGTTGCTTTAACTCTTCAAACGAGACTTCACAGTCGGCGGACCACTCGAATATGACTCCCTTCTGTGTGAGGCGAGTTAGAGGTGATGCTAACTTGGAAAATTCTTTTATAAAATGCCTGTAGTAGCCCGTTAGCCCGAAGAAGCTTCGAATTTCACTGACGGATGCAGGATGCTTCAACTCAACGATGGCTTCAACTTTCTTTTGATCGACTGAAATACCTCCCGCAAAAATGATGTGTCCGAGAAAAGATACGTTGCTCAGCCATAATTCATACTTACTCAGTTTTACGTATAGCTTGTTATCTCGAAGAGTCTGTAGTACAGTCCGCAAGTGCTCTACATACTCCTCCCTATTCTTCGAGTACACCAAGATATCATCAATAAATACTACTACAAACTTGTCGAGATATGGCCGGAACACATAATTCATTAAGTCTATAAAGGCGGCAGGGGCATTGGTCAATCCGAATGGTATTACCAAAAACTCATAGTGGCCGTAGCGAGTGCAAAAGACTGATTTTGGCACGTCGTCCGGCTTAATCTTGAGCTGATGGTAACCTGAGCGAAGATTAATTTTCGAGAATACCATCGCACCTTGTAGTTGATTAAAAAGGTCATCGATCCTGGGAATGGGGTACTTGTTTTGAACAATGGCTTTATTCAATTCACGATAGTCGATGCAGAGCCGCATCGAGCCATCCTTTTCATTTACAAACAAAACAGGCGCACCGCACGAAGACACGCTCGGACGAATATATCCATGATCTAGCAATTCTTGCAACTGAACCTTTAACTCTTTTAGTTCTGTCGGGGCCATTCGATACGTAGCTTTGGAAATTGGTCGAGTTTCTGGAAATATATCAATAATGAATTCTATATCTCGGTCGAGCGGCATGTCGGGCAACTCGTCGGAAAACACATCAGGAAAATCTGCCACAACGAAAGTAGACTCAACATTTGCGCAATCTTGCTGCGTGTCTCGAACGGACGCCAAGTACCTATCGCAGCCGGAATGTATCATCCGTCGAGCAGACATTACAGAGATTATCATGCAGGTACTCGACGCTTGCGACGGTGGACTGCACGTATAACAAAATTTGATCTCGCCAGGTAGACGATATACGACTTTTTCTGCACAATCAATGGTAGCCGAGCAAGTGCCGAGCCAATCCATCCCGAGAATGATGGCGTAGTCCCTGATGTCTAAGACTATCGCATCAAGTGATAATTTTTTTTCTCTGAAGTAAATGTTACCTTTACGACAAACTAAGTGAGCCGGCAAATCCATGCCCGATGGAGTACGGACGCTAAGGTTTAGGCCTAGCGGTGTTGTAGGAAATGTATTCTCGGGGATAAAATTTGCCGTAATAAAATTATGTGTGGCACCAGAATCAAACAATACTCGAGCTGGTACATTATTGAAATATAATATACTTGACACCGTCGTGTTTGATGAGAAGGCCTTTTCCCGAGTAAGAGCATAGACCCGGACTTGAGCGTCTGCGGTGCCGTCTGGTTCACTCGAGATGCTTGACCCTAATCTTTAGGCGTACAATTTTGTTGTCGCGTTGGTTTGGTCCTCCATCCCGACAGTTCACTGCCATATGCCCCTGGCGACCGTATTTAAAGCATGCTCCATTGAATACTCAACAGTTTCGAGCAATGTGTCCGACACGATTACACTGGTGGCAGACAAGCTCACTACCTCTCCCTGGGTTTGCACCCTGATTACCGCTGTTGTTGGGCCGCTTCGATGCGTTGTTACCTCATATGTTGCTAGGGTGCTTGTGATTAAAATTTTGTACAACGCCGGTGTGAACTGGGGGGTGCTCCGGCTCTAGGGAGAGGGAGTGGTTTAGAGACTCCCGCATGGTACGATACTGGGAGAATATGACGTGGACACAAATAGAAGGTCACAATCCTATCTCAAACCTTCGAGATAGACTTTCGGCGTCACATAGATGAGACTTAGCAAATTTTGCAAGCATGTTGAATTCTGCGACGTACTGCCGCACTATCATATTTTTTTGCTGAAGATGTATAAATTTGTCTTCTTTTTCGCGTGGGTAGAAGGTACTCCTCTTCGAAGGCTTTATGGAATACAGAACAAGAGATAGTCGTCTTATCATCTTCACTCAATATAGCTTGTTTGTGCACATCTAACTAATCATGTGCGTTTAAACGTAGCTGAAGCTGAGCACAAGCAACTCTCTTTGTTTCATCCATGCGAAGCACTTCAAAGTGGTTTTCCAACTCAACCAGCCAATCCAACACCACGGAGGGATCCTCAGTCCCCTTGAAGGTAGCATGCCGCATCTTCTTAAACTCTGATATTTGCAGGATGGGTCCCTTTTCGTTTGAAGGGGGAGGTTCCTGAGAGCCTTGCAGTCCAGCGATCTCGGCTACAAAGGGCACTGTCGCGACGGCCGTTGATGTAGAATGGTTATTGGCGACAAACGTCGCCATAATCGTTTATAGGCTATTCATCTGTGAGCACCATAATTTTTATATATGGTTAGTTCGGTAATTAATATTTTTTTTATTTTAATATTTATTCGATAATCTAATTGAACTTTGAAAACCAACCACCATGGTTTTAAGATCTTGAGTGCAACACTAGCCTTTCCCTTCCAACCAACCTAGCATGCTCGACTTAGACGAGTCAAATTAGGATTCTGCCATGATTGTCCCTCACAAATTTGCAATCTCATGCCTTATTTTCGTCGCACAACTTTCGCGACACAATTACGAGAAAACGATGATTAATTAACCCTTTTGTCGTGGAGTACAATTTTAACACGCCACCCCAACCCATTGCTTTCAAATAAATCTATATTATGAGCCTAACTGGTCCTATTACGCACATGACACTCGAGTTGCGTTATTCGAACCCTCTGCATGCTCTCAGTATAATATTAAGTAAAAAAAATTATGGAATTATTTAATTATTTTAATATTTATTAATATTTTGTAAATACTTTTTTAATTAATATAAATTTGGTTATAATTATCTGTTGGAGGAAATATAAATTTCCTAAAAAAAATTTAAATGCCTAACTATTTTTGAAAATTTTCTACATATAACTATTGAATAAGCGAAAAGAAAAGAAAAGAAAAAAAAGGAAATAAAAATTAAATCCAAACCCAAACCCAAATCCATTAACCCTAACACTACCCGTTAACCCTAACTAAACCCAAACCCAAAACCTAAACTTTAAACCTCCCCCTCCCCTCCAAACCCCCCCCCCCCCGCGTACAGGAATCCCCCCTCTATATATATGTGTGTGTAAAAACAAACCTAAAACCCTATCCATAATCTTACACCACCTTCACCATCACCCATGCATACACCACCTCCACCACCGCCGGAGCCGGCGACCACCGCAGCCCCGCCGACTGCCGCAACAATGCCGGAGGGCCACAGTAGCAGCCGCGCGTCCGGCAGCAGCAGCATCAACACATTGCGGCCCCCTTCGTGCGAAGGTTTCATCCTTCTCGCTCGTCCGTTTTGTACTCCATCTTTCGTTGATATGTTCACAACCTAACCCTCTAGAATTTTCTTCAAGTAGAACAAAATTTGGACTCCCGGGTTTGATCGAAAAATCGACCGAAAGTTAGCCGAAAAACTGTTCAACAACAGTTCAGAAATTCAGTCCAAGTACCAATGTTCATGTCCAATTTTCTACCATCTCGTTAATTATTTTTAAAATAAAATTAAAGAAACTTTTTTACAATATAACCAAGATTTTTAATGTTCTTTTAGTTTTTATTGATTTGCTTTAATGGTAAAATTATTCTGGTTCCAAAACGACAAAAAACTTATTTTTAAAATACCCAAAATCTTGCGATACGGTATGCGTTCCGCCAAACGAGATGACTTCATCATGTGCGAATTATATCGAAAGGCGCGTAACATAAACGTGAATGTGTGAACTTTTGTAAAACTTGATTTGGATGTGCGTGCACACCGGAATCAACGTGTATCCGTCGAAAAATACAGTATCAACATATTCTGACAATCATCATAACTTCTTGTGCACTTATCAAATCGTAACAAAACTTTTTTTATTGGATTCGCAGATTTACGATGGTCCTGTGACCCAATTTTTGTTTGAATCAGAGAACGTTGATAAAATACCATTTCGTGGGCCCCACGGTTCTACATGAAGGACAATTTCATGATCGGCTCATCGGAATCCAGTTGTGGATATTCTGTTGAATTCGTGCCATAAATATGGATTCGTGCCATCGTTATGGATTCGTAGACACTAAGTTTAACAAATTTGGAGAACTTTATCTCTGACACATTTTTCGGTGCGAAGTGGACCACTGGTGGACCCCACTTTGACCCAAAACTGTCAATTTTGCCCTTGTGCCCAAATTGGACTTATGGGTAGTCAATCTTAGTTATTTCAACTATTTTAAGAAAAATTTTGATATTTGTTTCAGCATCCGGAGTTGTACGTGCAGATTCTACTTTTTCAGGAGCAGTTGACGGAGTTCAGAACCCAGGCAAGTGTACCTTGCCAAACCTGCAGAGATCCTGTTATATTATTTGCTTGTGTTCTTTCCATATACATTTATTCTGTGTTGTACCTATTCAACCTAGGACCATGAGACGTTGATTCGCGTCCGAACAAGATTTGGGTGTCGAAGCTGTACGCGGAGTCGTGCAACGTCATTTAGAGAGTTGATTTCACGATCCTATTTTTACTTGCTTGCTTTACCAAGTACGTCATACCGTAGGACACTTGACACTAATTCATGTGATAGAATCTTTTTTGAGTTATTCATGGTGATTCTGTATAGGCTTACAGGATTTGTGATATGAGACTTGCATATTACATGGATATTATTATTATTAGTTGTACTAGCTATAGGTCATGATTTTGCGTGTTATGGGCATGAGATATCATGGCTATGAGACATGAGGTTACATTGGGTGGGGAGAGACACACAAGCTACAGGCTGATTATTTATATATATACTACTGGAGGTACATTGGACTCTGTCTCAGATCTTTGGCATATACTGGAGTCGTGATACTACTTGCTGCTATGGGCCCCCCGACACAGAGCCTGTAGTGGTCTCAGCCTGAGTACTTGTGATGCTCTCATTTATATTTTACTTAGCTAGTTACATAGCTTGCCCTGAGGATCTATTTATATTTACTTGCTGTATTTTATTTGGCTTGAGGGTTTATTGTACCTTGTTATGTCCCCTGAGGACCTGGATCCGGATTATGTCCCCAGGTGTAGACGAGGAGAGCTATCCCTGGGTTTACGGGACATGTACTACTATTAGAGACGTACAGGTTACAGAGGACGAGGTTGTTCCAGAGGACTTCTCTTGAGCACACAATATTCTTACCATTCATTATTTATGCTTAGTGTTCTTGGATATTTGATCTTGTAGTGACTTATGGATATTGTAGTTGGATTTATTTTTCTTTCCATTTGATGATGGAATTTTTCCCGTAAAATTATTTATATTACTTTAATTGGACATATTATTTTATATTATTGTGACTAGACTTGTCTCTTTGGGATTTCGTTACTTATTGTGGATGAGATTAGATATATAAACTGTGACAGGTATTTGTAGACCATTTTTATGAATTACAGTTTAAGTGCACTCTAACGGGTCCATTAAATTGGGTTTGGCCATTGGAGTTGTGCTGCTGGCCATTGCCACGTGGCTAGTCCCTTGGTATTTTGGGACTGGGACGTGACATCATCTGCTTCTGCTGTGCCTCATCCTGAGTCCGCTGCGCCTGAAATTAAGCTTTAATCCGGGACTCGAATTGGCTTTGACGTAATTCTGCCTGGCTCTGCTACGTTTCCATCAAACGCATCATCCGCTCGAACGGATCGACAGAGGGTGCGACTGCGAAACTTTCCGGGATGCCCGATGTGCCGAAACTTCTTCCTTGCACCTGCGCCACTCCTTGCGCTTGTGCATCTGGCTCTGAGGCCGTTCCTTTAAAGAAAAGTAACTTGCATCAGTCTTAAAACATATTATGGACTCACTGTATGGAACACATCTCATTTTGGCCAAGCGAATTCATGAGTTCAACTAGGAGGGACATGGTCGTTTTCAAGAAAACTCTTTTGACACGAAGGTCAAAGGATATGAAGCCATGCTCTGATACCAATATGTCATATTCCGATTTTTGCTAAATCGATAATCGTCCCCCGGACGTGATACCGTACACGCGTAAGGTGCAAGTGCACAAGGCCTCGGCATAATGATATATTTTAGAACACATGCAACAGAGTACGCAAATAAGATATCACACATTGGGTATAGAAAGTTCTTTCTTTATTGATAATGAACATCTGGTTACAGACTCTCGACCCAAAATTAATAAGGACGCTGCACGGGCTTACAAACTTGGACGCAAAATGAGATAGCCGATCCATACATTACATCCCTTACTAATATTTTAAAATCGTAAACCACCTTGGGTGCGAGTTAGCACCATCGTCTAGGAGCTTTAAAAGGTATGCGCGGCTCCTTGTGATTATGTACTTGAGCTTCAAAAGTTACACCATGAACCAAAAGTCACAACACGAACATGCCAGATCAGTGGAGAATTGGGGAAAGCTTCAGCTTCTCATCGCGTCTCCGTGGCTCGGGGACCATGCTGCAACGAGGGTCGGTACTTCAAAAAGTACCGGTGAGGACGAGCTAACCCAACATACCAAATCAACATTGTATTCATGTGAACATGCAACATTATTATTATGTAATATTTCTATCTTGCCATAGTTTAATATTTTATATATGTATATGCACTAGAATGAAAGGATATAACAAAATTTGCCACCGTTCGGTGACTGTTACTTGCACCGTCTGAACCATCTGTACACAACTTACCATGGCATTTTCTGCCACGAAGACATAGTTAGTTTGCACAGTTTTAAATATACATAAGGATCACTTGGTCGAACGAGAGATGGGTCGACTGTCATTCCGCTTCGGGTAGCTAGCCCTTGGCAGACGCACGGACCCATCCAATACTATGACTACTAGCAATTTTTCTACCCGGGTCGAAGCGGTTCCAGTGCCCCGACGACCGTTCGTAGAACAAAATCTCGTGTGCACAAGTTGTCCTTGATCATGCCTCATCTACAAACTAAATTATCAAATGAAGCACTTCAAAGTAATATAAGTAAATGAACTTCATGCATTTTCTATAGTTTGGGCTACCTTGCTCAATGGTCACATTTCAAACTTGCACTACCCATTGAACAGTTATAGATAAATAAGTTCTAGCTATAACTGAAACAACATTAAGCCTATGTATAGCAGACACGCCCAAAACAAATTTATCGTATAGTGACTTTAGGTGACCAGCATTAATTGTTTCAAGTCTACTTCTCCTTTTATCTTGACCCAATTTTATTCTTATGGTATAAATTGATCGGAATGCTCAAACGATTCCATTTATTAGGAATGAAGACTTGGAAGAAGGACGCAAATCAAAGTAAAGCCACTCACAAGTTGATGAATCGGGAAAGAGAGAAAAAGGAGATCTTCAAGACTCCGCTTGCGCGTCACCTACACGATCACCTGCACGCACCAACAGATGATCAATATCTCCTTCTTCTATCTCCAAGGGTTCGATACTAAATACGAAATCCAAAGAATGAAGACAATGAAATCCATCGAAACCATTCAAGAAAAATGCAAGTCACAAAACTAACAAGAAAGCAACCAAGCGGCATCGAAAACGAACAAAGAAACCAGCGCAACGAAAAGGCCCCTCTCGACTCTGCCACCGAGTCCTTTCTTGAGGCACGATTCGTTGAATGTGGGACCTGATTCCGAAGAAACCAATCGATAACTAAAAAATGATCTTGATTCAATCTTTTCCGATCAAACGATACCAAGTATTTCTTAGTCGTGCTCCCCGAATAGGAGAAACGGGGCACTACAGTTAAAGTTAGTATATTAGAAAATTATCATTTTTGTTTAGGGAGACTTACAACATGACGTCATCGACTAGCTACCGCTGCATGGGTTAAGATCATAATAATTGACATTATTAGAGATAACTAGTCATATAGTCCATCACAAATTGTGAAAGATATATATAGGGAGCACCGTATACATATTAGTTATTCCAAAGCCTGGAGAGGCCGAGAGACGGCATTAGCTGAAATTAACGGTAGTTATGATGAGGCATATGCTAGTCTTGAGGAGTATTGTTATAGAATTATGGAGACGAATTCAGGTAGTACATATTTGCTTAAAATTGTCGAAAATAATAGCTTTGAAAGAATTTTTATTTATTTTAAGGCATGTATTGATGGATTTTTAAGGAGTTGTTTACCGGTTATTAGTACTGATGCTATATTTATTTTGTCTAAATATCAATGCATCTTATTTATTGCTTGTGCTCACGATTCTAACTATCAATTATATCCAATTGCTTATGCTGTTGCTAAAGGTGAGAATACTGATTCTTGATCTTTGTTTTTAAACTCTTTTAGAATATCTTTTGAAAGTTATTTTAATGATTGGAGTACAATTTTATTTATATTTGATAAGCAAAATTAATTAATAAATGCTATGCGTGCTATTTTTTAAGCATTTTTTCATTTTTTTGTATTCAATATTTTAAACAAAATATGAAAAAAGTTACGAAAGAACCAGCATTTCAACACTTGTTAGACTCGCTTACTAGATCTTACAATGAAACGGATGTAGAAAGTATGTTTAATATAATTAAAGTCGAGAATATAATGTTGTACGATTGACTTATTGGTGTAAACTCAATTGGTTCTACGAGGGAAAGAGAGTTGGGGAGAGTGAAAGAGAGGGGGAAGGGGTCTTTGGAGCAGGCAGTGGGTCCAATTTTTCGCTAATTGAGTTGGCGTGGGAGCCAACTTGTCCACCCTCACCTCCAACTCACTCAGTTGGCGGACTCTTCCACTTTCGCCAATTCACCGCCAACCGAGTTGGCGGACTCTCCGTTCTCGCGTGCACTTTACAATTTTTGCTAAATTATTCCTTTACCGTAATTTTGTTAAAATCCATCCCGTTATATAGAAATTTCTCTTTTTTGTTTAGACTATTAAACAAAAAAAATTCAAAAATCGAGATACATGTAATCCAACATTGTTAATGACCGAGTTTAAAATATCAAGAACTCATGAACTCCTCTAAAAAATTTGTTTCATAAATTGTTCATTTGAAACATTTTTCATTCATTTTAAAAGTATATTTTATGGTATAGAAATATAATTTAAATACTTGTATACTATATATTCTTTTGAAATAATCCTAATGTATTTCTGAATTTTGCAGAAATTATTATTTTTTAAATAAAATTGGATACCGAAAAAGAAAAAAAAAATTAAAATTAAGATAAAAATATATATCCGAACACTGTAATTGAACAATTTAACGTTCAACAAATAACACCTATGGTATTCATTCATTCAACAAACAAATAAGACTAGAGAACAGTTATCATTGACCGTGTAAACATAGCAAGTTGCTTAGAGCAAAGAGCAATTATGGTAGGTGTGGGCGTGGATTTGAATTACAATCCAAACATAATATAAATATCAGAGGATGAAATTTTCGATTAAAAAAGAAATATTTCACATCAAAAAGTAGAAGAACGAGAACATACAACACCCTATATGGAAAATATGATAATTTATACAATCTATTTTTTCCCATTAAAAAGAAAAGAAAAGAAAACAAGAGAAGAAAAGCCATTACACAAGATTATGCCAACAATTTTGCATTTCTCATTACAACCAAAACAAGGAAGAAGAAGAAGGAAGAAGAAGAAGAAGAGATTATATGTTACATAAAAAACATGGAAAATTTAGTTGCAGTCCTAAAAAAAAGAAAAAACTAATTCCAGACCCCCCACACTCTCTCTCCGATGAAGCTTACCAACCTCCTCACCGACGAGCTCTTGCTCTCCCCTCCTCCCTCCTCATCAATCTCGTTCTCGTCGCCTCCTTCCTCATCTGCCACGTGTCCGGTGTCGACCGGCGAAACTTCCTTCCGGTCCTCCTCCTCCTCCTCCTCCTCGGCCGCCTTCTTCTTCCCGGTCCTCCTGTTGCTGCGGCGGTGGTTTCTTGATCCTCTGGTGGTGGTATCTGCAGCTTCGTGTATTTTTTGTTGGTGCTGTTCGGCCGCGTCGATGATGAGGTGGATGATGTGGCGGTTGGGGGAGGAGTCCCAGCGGGACCAGAAGCTCTTGTAGCACAGGAAGCACCCGCACGTGAAGTCCGGCTGGTGCGGTTGGTTCTTGATAGAACTATGGTGCTGATGGTGGTGCTTCCTCTTGGTGGTGGTGGTGGTGGTGTTCCTGAAGTCGCCGAGGAGGTAGGAGAGGACCTGCTGCTCCTCCGGCGGGAGGGCGGTGGCGAGGGTGAGGATGGCGGCGGGGAGGGAGGAGAGGTAGTGGTTGGCCGGAGCCGGAGGGGAGGGGTGGACTCTGTTGGTGGTCTTTCCGTTATAGAGTTTCCTCATGTTTGGTGGTGGTGGAGGATGTTGTGGGGGTTGGGATTGGTGGTGGTGTAGGTGAGTTTGTTTGGTGGAGGAGGAAAGGAATTCCATATATGTGTGGGGAAGGTGAGAAGAAGTGTCTTTTATACAATATTATATTTTGTTCTTCAATTTTTCTATTCATCCCAAACGTTTGGGTGATTTATCTTCTTAGTGTGACATGAGGAGCTAACAATCACAAATTTTAAACGGAAATTTTCTTATAGAGAATTAAAATATTAATATATTCTCTACAGATAAAATTATTTGTTGGCCAACTTAAGAAGTAAAAATAAATAATAAATGAGGAAGCAGTCCGGACGTTTTACTTTTGTTTTACATATAGGTCACTTCTAACGTTGTTTTTGTACATAGGTTCCTCTGAACTTAAAAAAAAGTCTAAACAAATTTATAAAAAACTATGTTAATAATTTAAAAACACACAAAAAAAACGGCCATACTAGAATTTTTTGTTAGTTTACTTATTTTTTGTTATTTTGTTATAATTTTTTGTGTTTATAATTACGTATATGCAAAAACAATGTTAGGACTACTTATATGCAAAATTATGTAAAAAAAAAATTGTTACCCCAATGCTATGGACGGATTCCTTATTTTTAATTTTTATTTGGCCAACAAATATAAATATTTATTATTATTTTTTACAAAAAAAACAAAAAAAAATGACGTTTTCACTAAAGTTTTTTTTTTAATATTCGACAATTTTATTTTTTAAAATTTTTAATATTTGACCAAAAAAAGACCTTTTAGAAAAAGTTTTTGTTTTTAATTTTAATTTTTTTCTTCTAAGAATAATCTTTCAGGAATAATTTTTATTTATTTAATATTACTAAGTCTAATTCCATAGCAAAATATATATAAAAAACGTTAAAAAAATTAGTAAAGAATTTTTTTTTTAAAATTCGGTCCAAAACACAAGAATAAATTTAAATTTTCAAATAAAAAAAGTGACATTTTTACTTTTTAAAATCTAATATTATTATTAATCGCTAAATTTTTTAAAAAAATCGTTCACTTTTTTTTAGCGTGTGACCCTAATAAAAAAAAAATTTAAATAAGAAAACATCATTACCAAAGACATTTTTAATTGATTTATATATTTAATTACGGAGAGAATGAAAACGTTTTTACTAAGGACGTTTTTGTTCTCTCCAGCTAATTTTTTCAAACTAATTTCTCTTTACATAATTTAGTTAAAATATAATGCTCTGTACGAAAATTTCTGAATTTAAATACAAAAAATAATCATCCAGAAAATATTAAAATTAAAATTAAAATTAAAATTAAAATTAAAATTAAAATTAAAATTAAAATTAATTTTGATATTAATATTAATATTAAAATTAACATTAATATAATTATTAATATTAATATTAATATTAACATTAATATTATTATTAATATTATTATTACTACATATTTTAACGTTAATGTTAAAATTTAAAATATCAATTGCAATATTAGCTGCAAAGTCAAATGTGGAAATAATATCACCCAATTTTTGATGACAAATAGTACATATATAATATGAGTGTTCGTATTTGTCTTTGACAATTGGTTGTTTTACATCTCAATCTTCTTTGTTACCAGGAGAGGAGGAGGTATATAATTTGATCGTCTTCTCTTTTGTTGAAAATAAGGGCCACTTTAAGACTTAGAATTTAGATGATGGTTAGGAAAATATTTGTGAATTTGAAGTAAGACTGAGAGCGAGTTTGCAACATCAGATAAAAGAAGATTTGAACAATGTTGCACACAACGACAGTGCCAAGAGTCATAGGTGTGAAGTGGATCGGACGGCCTACAAACTGACCCGAGATCAATCTAGTCAAATTCAGACTAGGTCGGTCCAAATTAGGTCAATGTCCGAAACCGTTGGACTTATATTCCAAATAGGTCGGACTGGATTTTCATACCCCAAACCTTGGATCGACTCGTTCATCCAATTGGGTTGGACTAGACTTCAGGTCCGACCTAACCTCGTACAATCCAACGGTTGAGAGGTTTTTTTATCATTTTATCGGACTTCTATATAGACATTAATAACCGTTTAATACACTCCTAACGACGGATATTATAAGGACAATATGATGTTTCTGGAATATTTTGATAATATTCTCTCAATTTGTTCCTTTATAAATATTATTCAGTAATATTTTGGTCATTTGACTGAAAATTTTCAAAATAATTCTATAACAACTATATTACAAGAATATTTGTGCTCATTTACCATCTTTTTTTATAAATAGAAATTAATTCATCCAAATTTATCACAACAAAATTTTCAACCGCTTCTATTACTTTCAATCAATCTTGTATTCATTTTGGTAAATTAGCTACTTTTCATTACTCAATCTAAAAATCCTGAAAAATAAACAACAATCTCTACAAGGTCTGCAACCTGAACCTCAATGCCACAAATATAGGGACTACAAAGCAATGGAAAAGGAGGGCCTCAAGGTCGAAGTTGGTCTAATGTTTGCAAATACTTTAGCGAGATCAATAACGAGAATGGTACCAGTCAAGTATGACTCAGAAGTGTCACTCATGTTAAATGTATGAATTGTGAAAAACAATTCAAATGGGTACCTGAAAATGGCATGGGAGTACTATATAGGTATTTAGATCGTTGTAACTTAGTACCAACCCTCTTGAGTAAGGCAAGAACCATGAGACATTGATGATGGAATTATGAAAATTTTGTAGCTTGACGAAATGCCTATTTTAATTTATTTAAGTATTAAACTAGGAACTTATGTAATCATAATTTTCATGTACCAATTTGAAGAAAAGCAGCAACAATTCTTTTGTCCTTATTGTTTTACTTGTCATTTTTCAATATATGTTAGTCTTTATAAGATAGTTGTTTGTTTATATAATTTGTGTTTTACATTTCGATTTTAAACATCTCTTTAAGGTTTTTTTAATGGTATATGCTATTAGGAAGCTCCAAGAGATGTTAAAAATCAAAATGCATAACAAAAGGAATGTCAACAAATACATATCAAACAAGAATAATATATTAAATTTTTTTAATTAAAATTATTTTTGCCTCTACTATTATAAAGGGGCTTAAAATTGTTTCAAAATGAGCCATCTAAGTCGTATGTATAAACTTATGTAATTAAAAATTAAAAAAAAAAAGTCATAGCTAATAGCTTTACTCCATCTTATGATCTAACTAGCTGAACATATAACAAATTCTAATTAAATTATAAGCATATCTATAAAACATTCTAATTAAAATATAAGCATATGTATAACCAATTCTAACTAAATATATTCAAAACTTATCTATAACAAATTATCAGAGATTTTTTTCTTTCTTTTACGTTCATTACTTACTCTTTCTACTTATTTTCTACTAATTATTTTTTCTATACTATTTTCATTATTATTATTATTATTATTAAATAGAAGTCTAATGCCTCATTCTTTCTTCCTTTTATTCTTTGGGTTGGTTTTTTTTTTTTTTAAAGTTATTAAAGAGAAAAAAGGAAAATTTTGGATCGGTAGGTAAAAAATTTGGGCATTCAAGAGAAACGTCTTAGGTTTGTTTCTCATTTTAAAAAATAAGAAATTTTAAGTTGTCCCTCACTTGTTTTACCATAATTTAATGCACATCTCACCGAATTACCATAATGTATAAAATCATCAACTTTTAACAGAAACCGTAAATGATTAACAATCAACTCCTTTAACCCCTCATTTATGATTGAATTACCCTCAAATAAGTAGGGTGCACCTTGAATTATGATCAAAATATCCTCAAATAAGTGGGGTGTACCTACCATTATGGTCAAATAAGTGAGTGGCAACTAATTTTTTATTTTTTATTTATGTAGCAAAGGAGTTGACTGTTAGTTGTCACGCCCCGATCTCCCGCAGGCAAATCGGCCGTTCCCGCTAGGCGGGAATCACCCTCGCCAGCGCTCTCGCGGAACGATCGCTTAACCTATCCGGGCGTGATGCCGCACGAGCGTGATCCACGCCCGTGCAAGGCCATGGTTCGGTGGCTGGCGGCAAGAGTTCTAAGCCACAGAGTCGCACAGATTGTCCGAGTGCAGCGGAGTTTAGGAACGCATAGCGATCGGTAACAGGTTCACTGAGTCGACAATATAGCGGAAGCATCGAAACAAGTAAAGTAATCTCTTTATTGATATGAAACATGTATTACAGGCGGCGTATAGCCGAGATTACAAGTCGCTCAAGCCTCTCTCTGAAACAGTAAAAACGTGCCAAGTGGCTACAACTGTGGAATAAATGTACAGGCGATGGTCAGGCGATGTTCACAACTTATGTCTTGTATAAGCGCTTCAGTCCCGGACGCACCGTTGCAAGGCTTCAGAGGGAACTCCTGGCCTTAGCACGCACGAAGGAGGCGTCCGCACCGCACGAGGTTCTCCCGCACCCTGCATACAAACTGGTGGATTATCAGTACATTGAATGCACTGGTGGGGAAGCTACTCGCCCGCTCGACAAATCCAAACACGTAATACAGGTTCCGTGCACAACTATTAAGTTGTCTTTCTAGTTGCCTTAGGATCAGTTTCATGCAAACATTGAACAGCTTAACGTGTCGGGCAGTGCGCCGTGCGATGTTAGAGGAAACACGGCGAGACTTACCAACTTACCATTTCCTTCCCTGTCCAAGGCAAACATTGAGGCAAACATGTTAATTCAAGCACGGGCAAGTATAAGCATTCAGGAGGCAAGCATATGCAAACAGGAGGGTCGTTTTAACATGATCGTTCAGGTGTTCAGTCGATGCGATGCAGTGACTCGCACGCGGATAGCCGCTAAGCGAGGATGACTTATCTATATGAACAGGAGTCGCTGGCATAGCCATAAAGGACCGTTTAGTCTTTGAACAAGGATGGTGTGCAACGAAGCACGTGAGGCGCTACACGCCATCCTGTCCGCACGTGAGACTATCGTGATGTTCCATCCGGATCGAAACGGTCCCAGTGCCCCAGTGACCGCCCGTGGAACCGTTAAACCTTGTTTCCAAGTTGTCCGCGACATGCAGGTCAGGATCAGGGTCAGTTCAATCCACAACTTGAATGATAATCCATGATTCGTGATCTGAACGAGCGTTTGCTCTAAGAGCTGAGATTCGTTCGTTACGTGACGTGATTCTCGTTCAGACATAAACTTGATGTGATTATCATTCAGTTGTCACGTTAAGGATTCACGTTCAGTATTCGTTACCCTGATGCGTGCCCCTGGTTCGGGGATTGCCTTGGCGACCTAATGGTCCCGGATACTTGCAGGTTCGTTCAGGCACGGAACGACTACGTAATAGTCTTCCGGGGTTTGCATGAAAATACGGTAACATTCAAGCAGACAAGCATGCGTTCTAAGGAACATAATCAGCACGTTTGCTCGGCCCCGAAGGTAGTCCGAGAGATAAAACCGTCAAGGGACTTAGCATGCGAGGGTCTGAGTATAAGCAGTATTTCATTTCCATGTTCTAGCAAGCAATACAAGTTGGGATTATTCCCTTAGCTAGGTGCGTTGGATTTATTAGCATGCAGGGGGTGATTCACCTAGCGACTAGTATAAATATTCCAGATTTTATGTGTGCTGGCTAAGCAAAGACAAGTTCACCGTAGCCACCCACCTTAGCGATGATTCGCCTCGGTAGAGCGATACGTCTGAGCGAGCCTCTGAAAGTCCAAGCCGGATTCCTGTAGGGACAAGTCTGGATATCCTTTGCTTCTTGATCAAGGCAAAGCGGGTCGGGACAGTTGCACTATTGCCGATTGAGTCGGCAGTCCGCTTGAGCGGAACGGGGTGTTACATTAGTCATTGACGATTTTCGTTAAAAGTGGATAATTTTATATATTATGGTAATTCGTTGGAATGCAATTTGAATTATGATAAAACAAGTGGAAGATAACTCAGAAATTTATCTTTAAAATTTATTTAATTTTGTGCCCTTGGCACATTTTTGTTAAACTTGAAAATTTTTCGTTTTTATTTTCCCCGAATCCCAAAATCGACCCAGCCTTGTTCATAATGATGACGAGGCTCTCATCCGTGCCATCGTACCAATCTTTCCACATGGTAGCTGGTAGTGTTTCTCAAACAGAAAATTTACTGTAGCGAAATAAATTTATATTAAATTTATGCAAACGAAACAAATTTGTAATTTTTTTTAAAAAAGACAGAGTCCGCCAACAGTGTTGGCGGAAAACACAACTGTTGTACACGTAGGAAAAAAAAAAATTAAGTGGTGCCCACAAGCCAATTTCCGCCAACACTGTTGGCGGAAATTGGGTGTGGGGGCCCACTTGGCTCGGTTCGGTTCGGTTTGTTTGGATTTGTTTAGTTGATTTGTTTTAATTAGTTATGTTTTAGTTTTATTTATTTAGTTTTGTTTCTTAATTTGATTTAAGAAAATATATTTTAACGAAATAAAATTAAAATAAATTAATTGTAAGGAAAAATTTAGAAATATTTTTTTCGAAAATTTGCTTCCACAACATCAAAATTTGTATAAATTCCATCTACAGCATAAAAGTTTAAAAAAATATGAAAAAAGCATCAATTGGACATTTATATTTTTTTATATTATATTTTTATCGTTAATTTTTTTGCTGTTAACAGATGTTAAAAATAATATTAATAAAAATATGCCGTAAGAATATTACGTCTCCCGTCGAGCAGATTTCGAGCGGCCATAACTATTTGTTTTGAAATCGTTTTTCGTTAAATAATAAGTCGATTTATATGTTTTCGACAAGAGTAACACAAATCATGTAGAAAAAATTTTTATCCGAAGCAAGACGCATATGTTACAGGCAAAAATATAAAATTAAAAACTGTAAAGTATCATAACTTTTGACTGGGAGATGGAAACAAGGCCCAGTTTGTGCCAAAATGATCGTATGAAAAAGTACTACGGGATAAACTGTTTCACTGTTTGACGGACTGCGAAAATTTTCAGAATCGCAAAAAAACGATGTTTCGACCTCCAAATTTATTTTCGGCAATTTTATTTTCGAATATTTAAAATTTACTGTAGTGAAATAAATTTATATTGGATGTGGGGGCCCACGGATTTAAAAAGATGTTTCGACCTCAAAAAAAAATCAAAAAATTTAGTGTAGCAAAATAAATTTATATTAAATTCATGAAAACGAAACAAGTTTGCAAAATTTTTTTAAAAAAAGGGAGAGTCCGCCAACAGTGTTGCGGAAAACACAACTGTTGTACACGTACGCAGCAAAAAAATAAAAAAAATTTAATGTGGGCCCCACGACCAATTTCTGCCAACACAGTTGGCGGAAATTGGCCGTGGGACCCACGGTTTATTTTATTGGTTTTGTTTGGTTTTGTTTATTTGTTTAGTTTGGTTTGGTTTGATTGGTTTGTTTGATTGGTTTATTTTAATTAGTTATGTTTTTGTTTTATTTATTTAGTTATGTTTTGTAATTAGATTTAAGAAATTTTATTTTAACGAAATAAAATAAAAATAAATTAATTGGAAAGAAATATTTAGAAATATTGTTTCGAAAATTTGTTTCTAAAGCATCAAAATTTGTATAAATTCCATCTAAAACATAAAAGTTTAAAAAATTACGAAAAAAATATCAATATCAATTGGACGTTTATATTTATAAATATTATATTTTATCGTTAATTTTTTCGTCGTTAACAGACGTTAAAAAAATAATAATAATAAAAATCTGCCGTAAGAATATTACGTCTGCCGTCGAGTAGACTTCGAGCGGCCATAACTACTTGTTTTGAAATCATTTTTCGTTAAATAATAAGTCGATTTGTATGTTTTCGACGAGAGTTACACAAATCGTGTAGAAAAAAAAAATTATCCGAAGCAAGATACACATGTTACAGGCAAAAATATAAAATTTAAAACTTTAAAGTATCATAATTTTTGACTGAGAGATCGAAACAAGCTCCAGTTTATGCCAAAATGACCGTATCAAAAAGTACTACGGGATAAACGTTCACGGTTTTACGGACTTCCCAAATTTCAGAATCGCAAAAAAATGATGTTTTGACCTCCAAATTATACTTTCGGTCTTTTTTTTCGAATATTTAAAATTTACTGTAGCGAAATTAATTTCGTTTGTATGAATTTAATATAAATTTATTTCGCTACACTAAATTTTCTATTTCTCAAACTTTTATGGACTTTCGCTGTATGCAGGTAAAGCTACTGCTGTCTTTGAACACCCCGTACGTAAAAAGTTTTTATTTATTTATTTATTTATAATAAGATTCTTTAAGGACTTTTGATAAACATAAACTCTAGAACTCTAGATATACCAAAAAATAAACCGGAAAATCAACACGTGGCGATGTCTGATTGGCCGAAAAAAAATACTGACCTCGGCTCCGCTGCTAAAGTAGGGAAAAATAATCGGCCAATCATGAGCCTTTTTTTTTTGCGGTTCTAATTTCGTTTTGTGTTGATAAATTTAAGATGACATGTCATGTTTAGTTTCTGTCTCCCCGACTACGTTTCTTATCTGATTCTCGTTACTAGTTCCTAAGTATATTTTAAGTTTATCAATTTACTAATTCCTATGAAATAAGAAAAATTATTTACGTTTATCTCATTACTGATTTCTAAGTTTTTTTTTCCTATTATAAACTTAATTAGTATCACTCTCAATTACTTTGATTTGTACTCAATGATACAGAAAAAAAAAAATTTCTATTGTCAGTCTTAATACTTAAAAAAGATATAAAATATGATACATTATTAATTAAATTAATAATAGAAAAAAATATAGTTAGAAATTAGTAATTGGGTTGATAAAATGATGATACATACGTCTGAATCCAGTATGTATATAGGTTCCAACTTATCTCCAATTTCAGCCACTGAAACTACATGTTTGTTTGTTTTTAAATTATAAAAACTAATAATTTAGGTACCAACTTATAGTAGATGTTTTTGGACAAAAACCAAATAATTTAGGTCCCAAACCGGCCCGAACTAGTGATGTGCAATCAGATGCTCTACCATTGAGCTAATGGACGGAACAAAATTATAATAGTAAGAAATGAATATATTTATTAGCAGAACTAACTTATATGGTAATTTGATACAAATTTCGTACTGACAAATTATATATATACAAAAGTTGGACGGAACAATTAGAGCAAATAATTTCGGACTTGTCGGCGGTCCTTGAGATCTAGAAGACCAACAGAACCGTCCAAGAGTAAAATTGCAACAATCAGAAGTGAGTGATACTATAGGAGCTTTTCCGAAAAGGAAATAAAAAACAAGAGAAGTTTTGTATTTTTTTTTTTTTAATATCAATTCTTATTTGTAAAAGTATAACTACTCAACTCAATTGGAAAGTTATAATTGGGAGTTTAAAGTCTATCAAAAACAACCAAATGATACAAAATGTTAGTTAACATCGAAGCTACACTTTTTTTTATTGAATCCGTCGCTTAACTATTCTAGTCAAAAATTAGTTTGAGATAAACAACTATTTTGGAGTCCAAATATAATCTAAAATTTAATTTGATATAATTTAAAATTTTATATTAAATATAAGATTTGATTAGATTTTTAATTTATATCAAATATTTAATCTGATCATATTTGGACGTTCATAATTAGTGTTGGACTATTTTAGATGTAATATGATTCTTATTTTAGGGTTTCCTATTTAAGAAATTCTATTATGGCCCAGAATAGGTTTCTCATCATATAAATATCGGAGGAGGGTAGAGGCACAAAGCAAGCACAAAGGTGGAGATTAGAGGTGCACGTCCGCAAGAAAATCTAAGAGAAAGTCCGTGCTTTGCTCTTAGGACTTCTACATAAAAGACAGAAGGAAGTAGAGATCTAATCGAGGAGTCGTCAACTTCGGTTAGAAAAATTGCTACGGGTTGGTGAGTGATTTCAATTGTAATTCCTACTTGAGTGGTGAGGGGGTTGAACCTATTAGGACAAAGGGTTTCAACAATAGTTTCTTGTAATATTGTATTTCATCTGAGTTATAAAGGTTGAAATTTGTCCAGGTGACGTAGTCACCGCCATATAGTTGTCTTCATCTGTGCTTGGTGTTCGTAGATTGGTTGGTTATCTCAGGTGGGTTGGCAAACGCTTCCGCACAGCGCCCAACAAGTGGTATCAGAGTCAGGTTCTTCTCGAGAGGGAAGGTGCAACTATGTCTACAGAGCAGATGAACACTAGTATGATCACCCTCACAGGGGTGAACTGGACGATTTGGAAGCCAATGATGGAGGATCTACTCTTATGCAAGGACTTGCATGGTCCGTTGGAGGGTGACAGAGAAAGCCGACGGACAAAGTTGTTGAAGATTGGAAACGACTAGAGCAGAAGACCGTTGGATTCATCCGCCAATGTATGGACGACTCGGTGTTTCACCACGTGTCCATGGAGAGTTCGACAAAAGTATTGTGAAAAAAGCTGCATTCGTTGTACAAAAGGAAGATGGTTGGCAACAAGACGTTTGTGGTTCGCCAACTCGTCCACTCGAAGTACACAGAGGGTGCACCGGTGGCACAACATCTGAACGAGGTTCATGGCATCATCAATCAGCTGTCTGCGATGAAGATGGTGATTGGGGATGAGCTTTAGGCCCTTCTACTTTTGAGTTCTCTGTCGAAAAGCTGGGGGACGTTGGTGGTGTCGGTGAGCAACTCTGCTCTGAATGGAGTTGTCACGATGGAGGCAGTCAAAAGCAGCTTGTTGAACGAGGAGGTCCGGCATAAGCAGATAGAATCGTCACATAAGTCCGCTCTGATGGCTTCCTACGGGAAGGGAATACCCAAGTCACATGAGAGGAGAAGGGGGTAGTTCTCGGGTTTGTAGAAGAATGAAAAATCTACCATGCTCCAACAGTAATCAAGGGCCATGTGCCGCAGTGATCAAGCCCCTGCGCCATAATGATCCAGTATCATGTGCCGACCATTTCATAACTAGTGTTCTCATTTGCCAGCAGTGCCATTCGCCACTAAGTAACTAGTGTTCCCATGCGCCAGCAGTGCCATGCGCCACAAAGTATCTAGTGTCTGCAGCCAACAGTACCATGCGCCACTAAGTAACTAGTGTCCGCAAGAGCCAGCAGTGTCATGCGCTACTACTCCCTCAAGCATCTCCATGCGCCAAGCGGAAGGATACTTCACAGATGCGCCGTTGCAGTTCCTTCGATTATCTCCTCCATGCTTCTGTTCAAAATATTATGAACTTAAAAAAAATACAAAGTTTAAAAACTTTGAATAAGATCTTGTAGAAGCATAAAAATTATGCAAGCCACATAGAGCTCATGTCTCTTCAAAATGAAAACAGGCCGCAAAGGAGCCACATAGAGCCCATGCAGTCCGAACAACCAAGGAGTTGGAAGCCGCATAAGAAGAATCCATGCGGCCTGAACAGCCACGAAAGAAGGAGCCGCATGAGATCCCCTGACAATACATTCAATGCATGTCAGAAGTTCTGACATACCACTCATCACCCAGAGCGCTTCCAGAATCGTGAGAGAGGCGACGGCTTGTAAAAGATGAAAATGTGTATTAAAAACTTCGTCAGATATGACATGCCACGTGTTCCCTCATATGCGGCCACAATGCCATACGACCAAAGTATCCATAAGACGAAGGCCAAAAGAGAGCACATATGCGGCCAAGACCCTATACGGCCTCGTCATCATGCGGCCAAAGTGTCTATTCGACCAAGGCCAGACAAGAGATCGCATGCGGCCACAATACCATACGGCCGAAGTGTCCATAAGATCAAGGCCAAAGGAGAGCACATATGTGGCTTAGACCCTATGTGGCCTCGTCATCATGCGGCCAAAGTGACCATTCGACCAAGGCTAGAAGAGAAATCGTATGCTGCCACAACGCCATGCGGCCGAAGTGTCCATAAGACCAAGGCCAAAGGAGAGCACATATGCGGTCAAGATGCTACGCTGCCTTGTCATTATGCGTCCAAAGTTTCCAATCGACCAAGGCCAGACGAGAGCTTGCATACGGCCACAACAACATGAGGCCGAAGTGTCCATAAGACCAAGGTAAAAGGAGAGCACGCATGCGGCCACGACTCTATGCGTCCACGGTACCATGCGGCTCTCAGCTTGCAAGATCTTTCTGTTACAACCGAAAGGATCTTCACACAGTTAGTGCTGATTACGTGTCCAGCTGACCGAGTCATGCATACAACGGAGTTGAAAATAACTCTGAGATCTTATCAACAACATATCCCAACCGAGGCAGCGTGGCAGCCTACCCATAGTATGCGGCTACACTTGCAACAGTATTCTGTTCAAGGAGCCCCCTGCGGCCACCAAATAGAGGCATATGTAGCACATATAGCCCATCAGCATGATGGCTATAAATAGAAGGAACTTTGACGTTCCCAAGGTCCTCTTTTCAGAGACCATACCCTCCCCCCCTGGGCTAGCCACATATGTGCACACAGGCTCAAGAGAGAGAAAATAGAAGAGAGCATCCTCATTCTCTCGTCGGACCGTCAACGGAGTAAAGGAGTTGCTGCAGTACCCGATCTCCATCATCACATTTCTTAGATCAAAAATATTGTACTTAGATTTTTTCTAGTTCAGGATTTCTTTGTAATTTTTTTGTTTGTTATTAAACCAAGTGAATTCAAAACTTGTAATGGCAAACAGGGTTCTTACGACCGTGGACCGCAAGGAGGGCTGTTATCACTATGGCAAAATAGGTCATATCAAGAGGAACTGTATTAAGCTCAAAGTTAGAAGGCCAAAGGCAAGGATGATCAGGAGGATCTCACGGCTATGGGAGATCACATCATCGTAGCAACTGACGCAGAGGAATCTTGTGGCATGTGTCATGATGGCGATTGGATCATTGACACGGGGGCGTCGTATTATGCCACTCCACATAGGAGGATCTCCACGTCATACCGCGACGGTAGGTTTAGATGTGTGAAGACGGGCAACAAGGAGACAGCTGCAGCTATAGGCATCAGTGATGTGCACTTGATAATGGAGCTTAGTGAGAAGCTCATTCTCAAGGGTATGCAATATGTATAGAGTTTGGGTTATAAATTGGTTTCGGTAGGGAGGCTGGCGGATGATGGCTGTCGCAGTCTGTTTGGGACAAAGATTGGATGCTTACAAAGGGTTCCAAATATCTCGCTCGACGAGATTAATGTTGTGGTATGTACAAGCTCACGTCGCCGAGGTATACATGCAGGCCACAGACACCGGAGGGAGGCTCGAGGGGTATTCGACATGAGGTGGATCGTCGAAAACTTATCTTGGAGGGGCTTCAAGATACTTTGAGGATTACAGAGGATTCGGTTCGTCGAGACAAAGCGACGAATGATAATGAGTCAAAGATTGATGGTCAATTTATCGGTCCCATGACAGTTGGTCTGTCTCCAGGTAGGGGTTGTTCAACGGATCCGGTTTTGGCGACTAGAGGTTTGCCAAAGCTTCACGGAGCGACATTGGTTTCAGCAATTCGAGGCCAGGAAGGAGATCATGGTTTTCAGCAAACTCAATCTGAGGCGAGAGCATCATCATTCACACAGTTCAGGCGGAGCTGTGGGTCTTCGACGACATGCACATTGCATGATGTTCTGCTCGATTATGCATGTGTTTGGGGGAGCTTCAAGTTCAAAAAATGAAGGTGGGCAGATTCAGGAGTTCGAATCTCGGAAGAATCGCACCGTCCGTTTGTTTGGGCCAACCAAGGGTGAAGAAGCTCATTGGAACGTTAACACGTTTCGGTGGAAGACGAAAGTCGGGAACATGTAGCCAAGACTCAAGGTGACGCTGATCGTCAGGGACTTCGGTTTTGGCCGTGTCATGATATCGGCATGATCACAATGGTGCAGGAGGTGCGATGCATGGCAGCTAGCGTCGACGTGACGGTCGAGAAGATGGAGACGACAAAAGATGCAAGGCAGCTCGGGGGGCTCAGAGATCGGTTGCATGGGAGAGCAGAAACTCTGTCGCGGGACAACAAACATGGAGTCCAGTTGAGGAGCCATGGGATCAACACCCTCTCATCACACTAGAGGGAAAGATTGTTGGGGTCGAGTCTGGATTTGGTAAATTTTGGAGCCCAAATATAGTCTAAGATTTGATTTGATATAATTTAAAAATCTACATTAAATGTAAGATTTGATTAGATTTCACATTTGTATCAAATATTTAATCTGATCATATTTGGACGTCCCTAATTAGTGTTGTACTATTTTAGGTGTAATAGGATTCTTATTTTAGGGTTTTCTATTTAAAAAATCCTATTATGACCTAAAATATGTTTCTCATCCTATAAATATATGAGGAGGGTGGAGGCACAAAGCAAGCACAAAGGTGGAGATTCGAGGTGCACGTCCACAAGAAAATCTAAGATAAAGTTCGTGCTTTGCTTTTAGGACTTTTCCATAAAAGACAGAAGGAAGAAGAGATCTAATCTAGGAGTCGTCAACTTCGGTTAGAAAAATTGCTACGGGTTGTTGAGTGATTTCAATTATAATCTTTGTCGTTTCTTCTTGAGTGTGATGAGGGGGTTGAACCTATTAGGACAAAAGGTTTCAACATTAGTTTTTTGCAATCTTGAAATTTAATCTGAGTTATAAATGTTGGAATTTGTCCAAGGCCATATACTTGTCTTCATCTGTGCTTGGTGTTCGTAGATTGGTTGGTTATCTCAGGTGGGTTGGCAAATGCTTTTGCGCCGCGCCCAACACGTTCTCTGATACCACTTGGTAGGAACGCGGTGTGACCCGAACCGGGGTTGGCCCACGAGGTGCGATATTGGACTGGGCCCATATGCTTTAAAAAAAAAATTTCATGTAAGGTCTGAACCAATCACAATTATCTACACATCATGATCCCACCTCCCATCTAATGTGGGATTAAATTACCAACTTCATTGTCACCCTCCTTTGAGCGCTCAACCGAAAACGAGATACAATTCAACAAAAAAATAGTTTGAGATAAGCAACTTTTGTGGTAATATTATCTGTTAAATATGTAGTTGGTGTCTTCATCCATTAGATTAATTAGCTATTTTATTGGATGATGTGGTTGTTGATGAAGTTATTGTTTAGATTAAGTTTTTATATATTTTTTGTTCTTATCTTGTTATATCATAGTTTGCGACACTTTAATGTTATATCTGCAATGGACATACATCTTGTAGATTATTTGCTAGTCTGTGATTGAGATACCTATGGCTGCTTGAACTAGCTTGGCATGTGGATTATACAGTACCCCATGTCTTATACATCCGTGATTATATCTTGGATTATCGGAGTACTCTGAGATACATAGCTGGCCTATTATCACTCATGTTCTCCAGTATTATGGTTTTGGGTCGTAACAAAATCAACCTCAAATCAAGAAGAGAAACATGCACTCAAAACACATCATAACTAAGCAAGAGTACGGGGTAGAAGAAGAGGTAACTACAACAACCAACAACAGCATAATAAATCTCACATTCAATGCCAATTTTGCAATAAATTTGGCCATTATCAATATGATTGTATAAAGAAAATAACCAATGAATTAAGAAGTGATAACTATATTGAATATGATAAGATTGACCATATGCACCTAACATGCTAGAACAATCAAAAAACACTGTGGTATTTGGATAGATGTGGAAAAAAAAAAATATTCGCGGGCCTAGACAAAAATATTTGCACATTCGGATTATTTTTTATTTTATTTTATTTTTTTATATATCTAGTTCTGCCACCAAACGACAGAGAAAAGATTTGAACCTTGATCATGTCACATACCCGGATTAGAATCTAACCTATTGAACATTGGTCAGAATTTGCACTCATTTTTAGTATACGGGCCGAGGGAATACGAATGGGCCTTTCCAGTATGGACTTTAAGAGGGAATACAAATTAGCTGAAGGAGTAACTATAAAAGTACAAAAGTGGGGTGCATCATGGAGACGGTTTTAACTGCTACTCGGTAGCGGAAGAAGAGCCAAAGGGCTATAAATATCAGCAAATTCAAAGGAGAAAGGATCCCTCGATCGATCAATCATTTTTATCTCTATCATATAATTTTCTTTATCGTCACTTCTAAATCAAAGAATTGATGGGACTCATGGTTCTTCGAATGCAGTTTGTTGTCAGCGGAACAAGTAGCTGAAAAATTAGCACAAGTGACCTATGTGACGGATAACCCAATAACACAGTACTTCCCGTCCATCAGAATTCTATTCTATAATAATGCTAAGTTTACTATCAAATGCTTACCACCTTCTTATAACTCTCTCACCTCCCTGCTATGTGGATCATCCTTCCGACCTCATCTTATTTTAAATAAATGATCGTCACGTGACGTTTCGATCACGTGACGACCATCCGAACAGCCATTGAGTTTCACCTCTCTCCCCTCCTCTAAGGAACGACTGTCATGTGGCAGTTGTAAGAGAGTTGTAGGCATTTGATTGTAATCCGAGCATAGCTCATCCTGTAAAAGCTCGCAGTGGAGTTGCCTGACAGCGAACAACACAACACTCTTTGTCCATCAAAGTTCCAATCTGGTTCTCAAATTTTACCCTGACGTTCAAATGCTTCACCCTAAAAGTCTTAGTTTCGAGCATAGCATCCCAAGTGGTTTGAATTAGAGTAGCCTCTCATTCTCGGTTATACTACATCCAACGGAGACGCATCCATAAAGGCGTTAACGATTGGCTCCAGCAGGCCGGCCCTGGGACGAACCAAAAGTGCGGTCGCACATAACCTTTAATTTTTGGGACAATTTTATAATTTGGATCAATTTTTTAATTTTATAATTTAAGTTATTTTATTTTATTTTTAATTTTTAGACTCTACGATCTGCAAAAGACTTCTAATTCTTCGATTTCTATTCTTTACCGACTCTAAGACTCGTATTTATAATCGTACAAAATTTCTAGAATTTCTCAAAGATCTAGTTCTGGCCGGCATGCTACCTATCGTCTCTAAGAGGTTCAATTGCTATTTTATTTTTAAAGATCCCTCAATTGTTAGATGAATTTACTTTTTGTAATAATAATCTGATGTGAGTTTTATTTTCTACAATAACGATCAGATTTTATATATATATAATTTAGAAATTTTGATGTGCATGCCTAGCCTTTATTTAAGAATGTCGAAGACCGGAGCTCTTGATATTGCATCACGTCTTGGAGGAAAGATCAAGAAGCATGAAGTTCAATCTGTTGTGGAGCAATATATATCCTACATACTTTTTTATTTTCTACAATAATGATCAAGTTTTTTATTTTTTAACTCTTTTCTCATGGTTGATCTACCATCGTACTATTCTTTTCAAACAACATTAGTTTAATATGTTATTTACATATATCTTGCTGATGATTAAGGAAAAAAAATATAGATTTACATATAGTATCGGTAACAACCTAGGAAGTACTGACTCCAAAATTCGGATAGTGTTGTGTTGGACACTTATCGGACAATTTAACGGTCAATACATCTTCTATCTAAAATATTTTTATTATACTATGTAATGTGCTTGAATATAGATAATTTGAGCTTTGATTATTTTGTTTAGAGATTCGATTATAATATACAATCAATAACATTTTCAGAGATTTTGATAAAGACAAAAAATAATATATTTAAAAAATACGAATAAATAAATTTATGGTCATATTTTGAGATTCGCACAGGACCTTCAATTATTCAGGACCGGTCCGACCCTGGGCTCCAGTAGGACCGAGTGTACTCTTTTATTGGGGTCTTATTTTGGTGATAACACATTTTTGGCACACCCAATGGGACCTTCATGTTGGATTGTATCTCGTTTCCAGTTGAACGCTCAAAGTGGGTGACAATGGAGTTGATAATTTAGTCCCACATCGGATAGAAAGTGGAATTATGAGGTGTAGATAATTATGATTTGTTCAGGTTTTACATGAACATTTTCTTTTAAGGCATATGGACCCAATCCAATATCACATCTCATAGGTCAACTCTAGTTCGGGTCACACCATGTTCCTTATAAGTGGTATCAGAGCCCAATGTTACGGGACTTGTTTGGACGACTCAAATTTGTTCGAGACAGATGGTGCTGAATGTTCATGCATATAATCAGATTATATGGACTCTTCTAAAGATGGAGTAGGAGTATCCTCTATAAGGTGGTTTGAAGGCGGATCAGACCTAAAGTTAGAGGCAACTACACGAATTGGCTTCCAAGACGTGTTTGGCGGACCAAAGGCGGAACAAGACGTTGTGGTTGGCTGTCACACAATGATGGTGTAGATGAACATGTTGGCTTGGTTCTGTGGTCGAACGGATCGAGATGACAATATGTTGGATCTCCTAGGTGCTCGACTGACGAAAACTAGCAAAAGGTAGCCGGGGTGTGCTAAGGTTGTTCGGCTAGCTGAAACGAGCCAAGGAAAAGATTGTTAATTGTATTTCATTTCCGATTGAGTGCTCAAAGTGGGTGACAATGGAGTTGATAATTTAGTCCCCATATCGGATAGGAAGTAGAATTATGAGATGTAGATAATTATGATTGGTTCAGATCTTATATATATATAAAAAAAATTATATATATATGAACTAAATTCAATATCATATCTCATGGACCAACTCCGATTCGAATCACAACCGCATTTCTAACATTCCAGATTTGCATGTCCATTGAAACAACTGTGTCAATAGGAATATGAGTTATATATCAGAATAGGTCACTACGAGTGATACGATCGAGACAATATGACCAAGTAGTCTGTGCCCCAATTAGAGCGAATATCTCTATACAAGTAGAATCTACATCTCCTCTATATAATGCCAAAACTAGGCTTCTCCGTGAAAAATTTTCGTTCCAAAAATACCCTTCAACATATTTAGTAATTAAAAAGAATACCTACAATAAATTTCACTGACAACCAATTAAGAGATGCAATAATGACAACCATTTACGAAAATCAAAGGGTTCATGATACTTGCTAAGTCTTTTAAATTGTTACCAAAGAATTCGAAGGGTTGAACCATTAACCTATATAATTAAAAGCAGTAGAAATAAACTAACTCATCAACATCATTCACTCCAATATACATGCAAAGCACGTGCATATATACTAGTCAAGTTAATAGAAGAATATGGTTGTATGACAACCTTCCTTCACTATTTGACGACCACTCCACCTCATCATACTATATTCGTTGTTAGCCTTATCAAAAGATACATGGAGGAACCAAATCAACTCCACCTACAACCTTGACATATTATACACTTCTAATCCTTGTTAGCAAATCGACAAATAAAAAACAATCGAAATAACAAAAATATAAATATAAATAGATATAATATAAGTAAAATACGTTACAAAATTTGGTCACAAATGAGAAATATTCGGATGAGATTTAATACGTTTTATAGGAACAAATTCGGTACTAATTAAAATTTGACATGTACTTTTTTTATCTCTATTAAATTAATAAACAAACAACTCATCAAACGTCACAGTTTTAAAATTCGTGTATTAACCCGAATCTTTCAAAAATATGCAAGTATTATACGTTTTTGGAAGATACAATTTTTTTTTATGTATTATGCATATTTTATTCGGGTGATTGCTAACCAAGTTCTGGACCATAGGAAGTGCATTCTTTCTCAGCAACAAAAATGTCAACTTGGACGTCAAACAAGAATTGTTGCATTCTTCAAAACTATATATATATATATATATATGGAGTGAAATCGAAGTCCCGCAGGAGCTCCATCGCTTTCAACCGTTGGATCACGGGACCCCTATGCGTGGCTCCCACGCGGACCTCCCGTTCCGATGGTACAGAAGAAGCGAAAATTCGACGAAACTTCGAAAACGAATCTTTTGATCTGCTATTCTCTCTCTCTCTCTATATATATATATATATATGTATGTATATATATTATGTCATCCTCATGTTGTCCTCAAATATTGTGTAATGCTCAAGGAGTCGAGTAATGATCAAGATGATAATAGCTCGACAATCTTAATTGCAAAGGATCTAATCTTCCGTGGATGTTCAAATCATCCAAGCACATTGGGTTGAGATATCATTTAATTCAACAATATTGTATTGAGGACGCAGAAGTTGTGGGGCCAACTCGGCATGTGCAAAGCCGACAATAGTGATTGGATGTCGAAGCTAACCACTTTTTTAGTAACCATATTTATTAGCTATTTAGTTGGTACTTTTATCCATTGAATCTTTTTTTTTTTAATCATCTATTGGAAGGGGGTGGTGGTTGATGGGTTATTAAATTTTTATTATCTTCTTATATTTTGTTCTTTTTAGTTGTATCATAAACCTCTGGTATAAATAGAGGTTCATGTAGCTTACAAAATGTAAGCAGAAATAAAACTTTCTACCTCTTCTATCATATAAAATTATACGAAAGGAAATGATATTCAGCCCGCTGTCTCGGTCCGAGGACATGACCCCGGACCGACGTGGACAAATTTCATTCGGCTCTCATGCTTGCATGGGATCCGTCACCGGTAGTTCTGTCAATGACGTAACGACACATGGCTTGTGGGCCATGATGGCAGTCACATATCGCGGTCTGTGTAGCAGCGTCCAAAATTATATTCTTTTTCAATATATTTTTTCCTTCTCATTGCCACCAAAATTGACATTGATTTTTGTTGGATTGTATCTCGTATCCGGATGAGTCCTCAAAATGGGATGATAAATGAGTAGGTAATTTAGTCCCACGTCGCATAGGAGGTGGGATCATGAGGTGTAGATAATTATAATTGGTTAAGATCCTACATGGAAATTCTCTTTTAAGGCATATGAGCCCAGTCCAATATTGTACCATATGGGTCAACTCCGGTACGGATCACACCGCGTTCCAACAAGTGGTATCATAGTCCAAGGTTACTGGGCTGGTTTGGACGGCTCTAATTTGTTCAAGACAGATGATGCTGAACGTTCATGGATTATACAAGGTGAAGTAGGAGCATCAACTACATGAATTGGCTTCAAAGGTGGGTCTGACGGGTCCAAAATGGAGCAAGACGTTGTGGTTGGAATACAATGGTGGTGTGGATGAACGTGTCAGATTTGGTTCGGCAGTTGAACATGATCGAGATGACAATATATTGAATCTTCTAAGTGTTCGGCCCGGCTAGCGAAAACGAACTAAGGTGGAGATTGTTGGATTGTATCTCGTTTCCGGATGAGTCCTCAAAGGGAGGGAGGGGGGGGGGGGGGGGGGGGGGGGGGGGGAGGAGGGTGATAATGGAGTTGGTAATTTAGTCCCACTTCGGATAGAATGTAGGATCGTGATGTGTAGATAATTGGAATTGGTTCAGATCTTACGTGAAAATTTCTTTTTAAGACATATAAGTTCAGTCCAATATCGCAACTCATGGATCAACTCCGGTTCGAATGACACAAAAATACTATCCAAATTAGTATATGTATTTAAAAGAGTCACCTGCCTATGTGAGTTAAGGTCCAATTGTAGTTCTTGCTCAGGAACAAGCAACCGCCCATTGGAACTGTGGATATTCATGAAAGAACTGTGATCATTCTTAATTTGTCAAAAAGCCAACATGGGCATATGATATGTTCATATGGCGGCCCCCAGAAATTTTATTTTCCTTGCAGTACGTGTACGACCATTATTGTGATCCAAGTTACTGACGCGGTCCAATGTTTCTTCTAAATTTAAACAAACATTCTCCCTTGTTCTTCCTCTTCCTAATTCCGAAGTTTTGTTATAGTTTTCTAGCATATAGTCTGCTAAAGTACTATTTTTAAAGTTTTAAATTCCTTTACTTGAATTTTTAAGCTTCAAATTAGACAAAATTTTGTTTTGGACGATGGGAGAGTACAAAATTTTTGACAATCCTGACTATGCAGAGGATTGTCCAAAATTTAAAATTGCTGAAAGCAGACTTCTCTGTCATCAGTGTCATGTCCCGATTCCATAGAAATGATAAGTCGTCACTGACGTAATATCGTACAAGTCTTATAAGTTGTACTTATATACAGGGCCGGCCCAGGGGATTGGGTTGTCCTAGCCGAAGCTAAATTTGGTTGTCCCTTGCCTTTATTCTAAAAGAAGATATTAAAAAAAAATAATGACGAGTGGGGTTGACAGTGACGTCGAAGTCTTCGGTTCATTCTGACGGTGTTATAGAGCTCAAATTCTGCACCACTGACGACCGCACCGTAGCACCCAATTTAGTTCAGTTGGAAGTAAATTGGTTCCCTCTAGTTAGAACCCACAACCAACCTCTGGAGAGAATGTCTCTCGTATCAACCACTTAAGTTAGAATATATATATATATATATATATATATATATATATATATATACACACACGACCACTTAAGTTAGAATATATATATATATATATATATATATATATATATATATATGAACTTGGGCAAAAGACCTGCTTTCGTAGTCCTGCCGAAGCCTCGCACTCCTGCACCATTGGGTACCACTAATTAAAATAAAATTAAGAAGGAAGGTAATAGAATATGTATTAGAAATTAGGAGATAAATACAAATAACTCTTTTTTGATTTCTAGAACATAGAAAATGAAAAGAACAAAAAATTATGATTGTTTGTATATGTTATATAATAATTTAATTTGTTCAATGTTACAATGATTTTTTTCACACTTACAAAAAAATGATAAATTATAAGCTTAAGATCTGAATATACCATTTACAACTTATAAATTACACCGCTAACATTTTAAACCGAAAAAAAAAACTTTAAGATTGTGGGTCACACACTTATTTAAAAACTTTAAAGTGCAGCACTACAAAAAGCAAACATCCTCTTAATGTCTGATCTTTTGTTTGTGTCCAGGGATGCCCTTGTCATTGATTTAACTGTAATTATAAGTGATGAAAAAAAAAAAATACAGAGATATACATAGTATTCATGTGACACATAGTGCAGATGATGCTGCTCTCTTCTTTTGAATATTCTAACGCTCGGCTAAAGTTTCAGTTAGAAAGTAAAATCGTACCAGAAACTTTATAAAAAGGATCACACGCTTTCGCACTTTTGCTAGACTAAAATGAACAGTTTTTGTTAGTGAGTCACGGGCCTGCTGCAACTAGAAGCTTCTATTATAGTTTCGAATCAATTAAACAAACAACAATTGTCAATATCCTAGCTATCTTTAACCACAATATCGAGAAATGATTCAGTAAATCAAATTTATCGTGCACTTTAATTCATCTCTGCTTGATAGTATAGAAATGAGGACTGTTCCAGGCTGTGTTCTGCTGTACTTATTTTCATACCATCAAGTGGAAGAAAATCAAAATACATTACGAGGCAGGTTCAACTGAATAATTTTTCCACAATAGCAGCCAGGGCCGGCTCAGAGGGTTGGGTTGTCCTAGCCGAAACTAAATTTGGTTGTCCCTTGTCCTTACTCCAAAAGAAGATAATAAAAAAATTGATGACGAGTGAGGTTGGCATCGGCGTCAAAGTCTCCGGTTCGTTCTGACGGTGTCGTATGTTGGAAATATACATTGACTCAAATTAAAGATGATGCATGAATTTGTTAGTTCATCGATGAATCTATCCATGTCTCTCCAACTTCAGTCAAAGAAATAATTAATCCTCATAAGTGTGATACATTCTTCAATGAATCTAGATTCATCTACTTGTGCCTATAAATATGCTTGTATTTTATTTGTTTGGAGTGTACAAAAATTAGAGAGAAAAGAGAGACACTTGTGAGGAAGAACACCTTGTAATCCTCTTGTGTATTGTTGAATAAATACTTGGCTGCACCACCGTGGACGTAGGAGTTATTTCTCCGAACCACGTAATTCTCGTGTCTCATTTCTTTTCTTTCGTATTCCATTATTGCTTCCGCTATGTGCAACAATTGGTATCAGAGCTCCATGATTTTGAATATTTTGGGGCATTGATTTGTGCTTAGAATTTTATTCCAAGATTGCAGTTGTGTTTGTCTAACAAACTTGGTGAAAGAAATTAATTGGAATGGCTGAAGATAAAAAGACAACTAGAGAGTCTTCGAGTAACTTGCATCGACCTAAGGTGTCGACTTCGAGTTTTGATGTCTCGAAATTTGACGGGACAAACAACTTCGGTATTTGGCAAGGTGAAGTATTCGATCTTTTGGTATTGCAAGGTTTGGATCTCACACTCGAGGAGAAGTCCGATGATGTATCTGACTCGACATGAAAAAACTTAATCGACAAGCTTGTGGGATCATTCGATCGTGTCTTCGAACAGACAAAAAATATTCGTTCATGAAGGAGACCTCAACAAAAGATCTTTGGGATAAACTCGAAGCCAAATACATACAAAAGAGCATGGAAAATCAACTCCACTTGAAGATGAAACTCTTCCGCTTCGACTATTGTAAAGGTACGACCATGGTTGAGCATCTTGATAGTTTCAATAAAATTATCACTGATTTGTTGAATCTCGATGTTGAAATCTCTGATGAAGATAAAGCCTTGTTATTGTTAAATTCCTTACCCGAGTCTTACGAACATTTGTTAACTACATTGTTGCATGGTAAATCTGAGATAAAATTTAACGATGTTTGTAATTCTTTGATGAATAACGAGATACAGAAGAGGAACAAACAAGTCCAGCGAGATTCTAGCTCGGATGCTCTCACTGTTAGAGGCAGGACTTCCTCTCGGAAAAATGATGGTAGAGGAAAGTCTCGATCGAAGTCAAGGAGAAAATTTGACCGCAAAATGATTGATAAAGATGAATGTTGTCACGCCCCGGTCCCGCCCGGGCCGCCGCTCCCTCCTGCCCCGCGCCCGTGCGGCCGGGAATTAACGAACCGGACACGTATCACCGTGCCTCGGCGCGCCGGACGCGAATCACCGCGCCCGTCCCACGGGTGCGAGGGAGGAAGGGAGCCAAGCGAATGGCCCGTTCGAGCTTTCGGGGGACGTGATGCCGCACGGGCCTGGGGTTGCGCCCGTGCAAGGCAAATCGTTTAAGTTGATAGTTGGCTATCATCGCATCAATCGAGTAAGCAGCGGAAAGGGACTTGTTGCAATGCAATGCATTAGCCAACTGAGTGTTCGGGACAATCGAGGCAACTTGGGTTTCCTTTAGCAAAGGCACACGTTCGTTCCATACATTATGCCCCCTTATACGATAGCATTCTCGGGGCAACAGTCGAAACCAGGATTCCGGGTCTTCGGGACTGTGGCACGCCTATCGCTCCCTCGGACGATCCAGTACCTGCGAACAAGTAAACTGTTGGTGGGTCAGCACTTTATACAAGTACTGGTGAGATAAATCAACTGAACAGAAACAAGCATTCACTCAAACAGGCACTAAGTAATCATGTTATAAAATATTACATTACTAGTGATCTTTCTAGTTTTACCTAGGTTCGTTTCATGCAGTTCTAGCAGAGTCGATTTACTTGTTTAGAAACATGTTTGGAAACAGAGTTTCATATTGAATATGCAAGCAAGCAAACCGTTCATGTTTCAGGGTGTGCGCAGCGTGTCTCGTGTGACTCGAGGGTCTGATGCATAGCTAGACACACGATGCACATTCTTAGGGGCAGTCACTATCCAAGCCAACACAATGACTTAGCTATATGCAGGGCGGTCCCCGAGTATTTCAGGATCGGCAGCTGGTGGAACAGCATACCAATGACTCTTTATCTGATGCTAGAGGCAGCTGTGACTCATGGTTGCTTTGCACTATCATGGTAGCAGCCGTGACACATGCAGTTCAGCTCTCCACCAATAGCCATTGTCCGACCGCGTGCGAATGCATGGAACACTATCAAATAAACTCTAGTATGCAGACGAGACGAACCATCAGAATACACTCATTGTTGCGGGGCAATCCGACTTATCACTTGAACACGTTCAGGCACAGTATGGTTCTCTCGAAGCATAGACGATAGTGAACATATTCATGCACTCTAAGCAGGCGATTCAGGATTCTCGTTAAGCAGGCATTATTTCAAAGACAAGCTAGGTGAGTTCGTTCATTAACATGCAAGGCAGGTTCTATCATTCTCTTAAGAAAATATTGCAAGCAAAAACTCAGGTTATTATTAAGGCGTGCAAGAATCAGAGAACGAAGTTCTGCCCACTCACCTTGATACATAACGCCGGCGCGAAGCGGGGCATTACAAATGTGCCTACTGCCACCAAAAGGGACATTGGAAGAAGGACTGCCCGAACATGAAGAAGAAGGAGTACAAGGCAAATGTGGCCCAGAAAGATGAAAGTGATACAAACGAGGCTTTGACCGTGTCACTTTCGGTTAGTAACCTTGATGAGTGGATCCTTGATTCGGGGTATACCTATCACATGTTCCCCAACACGAAAATATTTTTGGATTTCAAGAAGATCGATGGTGGTGTCGTCTACATGGGCAACGGCAACACTTGCAAAACCGAGGGCATTGGCTCGGTTCAGTTAAAGATGTTTGATGGAGCAATCCGAAAACTTGGAGATGTTCGTTATGTTCCTGGATTGAAAATGAACCTCATCTCGCTTGGAGCCTTAGAATCGAAAGGCTATCGGATCACCATGGATGATGGAACTCTCAAAGTCGCTAAAGGCGCATTGGTGACGATCAAAGGGACCCGAAAAGAAAATCTATACTTCCTTAAAGGTAGAACAATTGTCGAACATGCAACTATGACATGTTTCGAGGAATCCGATGCTTCAAAACTTTGGCACATGCGACTTGGGCATACCGGTGAGAAGCCTCTTCAAACTTTGATAAAACAAGGCGTGCTTAAATGGGCTAAATTCGGTAAAATCAGCTTTTGTGAACATTGTTTTTTTGGCAAGCAAAGAAGGGTGAAGTTCGGCACATCTATACACCGAACGAAGAGTATTCTTGATTATGTTCACACGGATGTTTGGGGTCCGACGAAGAATGCGTCGTTTGGAGGAAAAATGTGGTTTGTCACCTTTATTGATGATTACTCGAGACGAGTTTGGATGTACCCGATGAGCCATAAGAATGAAGTCATGGATATCTTCCTTGAGTGGAAGAAGATGGTGGAAAATCAGACTGGACGGAAAATCAAGAAGTTACGATCGGACAATGGTGGAGAATACAAGTTTGATCCTTTTCTTGAAGTATGTTGAGAAGAATGAATTGTTCGTCACTTCACCGTTCCAAAAAATTCACAACAAAATGGGGTCGCCGAAAGGATGAACCAGACTTTGGTTGAAAAGGCTCGGTGCATGTTGTCTCAGGCATGCTTGAGCAAAGCATTTTGGGCAGAAGCAATCAACTATGCAGTTCACCTTGTGAATTGGTTACCTACTGTTACAAACGGGGGTAAAGTACCACTTGAAAAATGGTCAGGTAAACCTGTTAATGATTATGACTAATTGCATATTTTTGGTTGCCCTACTTATTACCATGTTTCTGAATCTAAATTTGACCCTCGAGCAAAGAAAGCCATTTTTATGGGCTTTAGTTGTCACCACCCTATTTCCAGAGCCGGATATTTTTTTTATTTTTAATTTAGTTAATTGTGCATTATTTTTTATTAATTATATTTATAATTAATTAATGATTGTATTATATTTTTATTGATTGTTTTAGGATTTTGGCTAGCCTGGACCCATGTCAGACCTTAGTGGACCTATGTCCGACCCAGCCCGCACCCTTGTGAGAATTATTTTGGGGCTTAGAAATATTTATTTTATTTTTAGAAGGTTAGTAGGAGAGATTTGGAGCTAGTTTGAGTGTTTTTGGAACCCGAAACCCAAAACCGAGTTACGGGAGGGCATTTTGGACCTTTGTACATGTAAACCCCCATTTTTATGTGTGGCCGGCCCCCTACCTACCCATTCCCGTGCAAAAACCAGCAGCAGCCCCCCCTCTTTGTATTCCTCTTCTTCTTCATTTCTTCTTCTTCATTTCTTCTTCTCCACTTCTTCTTCCTTCTTCCTTCTTCTCCAAGGTGAGTCCCCTCTTCCATTTTTCTTCTTTCTTCTTCCATTCCTTCTCCTTATGCTAGCCCTAACCTTGCTTTTCCCTAACCTAGGTGTGAGGAGCTTAGATCTAGTGTGGAAGCTAGAGTTGGTGGCTTGGAGCTTGAGGAAGGTGATTTCTAGGGGTTGTGAGACTTTGGCCTTGGGATTCCAACTCCCAAGAGGTAAAACCTAACTTTCCCCTTGCTAATTATTTTTGTGTAGTGTAATTAGTGTTGTAGAACCCTCCTAGACCCTAAGCCTACCCGTAGGAGGAAGTTGGAACTAGTTTGGGTGAGTTTAGAGACTTTAACACTAGGTTTTGTGTCAATTTCGGGTGAAATCCGAATTTGGCCCAATTTTGGGTGATGCCCTAGGTTAGACAGACCTAGGTAGACGTTGTCGGGTGTCTAGAGGGTGAGTGCGTGTCTCCGTTTGGACACGGAAAGTCGTGTCGCGGAGAAACGGGCGTTTCGGACGAAATTGGGGCTTTTCGTCGTCGCCGATTCTAAGTGCGTGTGCGTTTTTGCCACGGGCCTAGAATCGACGCGGTAGCATTTTTTCTAGGATCTAGACATCGTTTAGAGCGCGTGGGTAATTTTTGGGCCGATTCCGAGTTCGTTTGGTGTGCGTTTCAGGAGGTTTTCCGAGCCGCGCACCGCGTGTTCGTCGAAATGACCGAACGGCCATTTCGACTTGGTTTCCTCGTTTCGGGCTTGTGCGCGCGTTGGGTTAGTATCGGGGAGTGTGTGCTAGAGTTTTCGAGTTATATTTTATATATTTTAGGCTGTTGGTGAGTGTCGGGGTCGTTGGGCGTGTGTGGGGCGTGTGGTTTGTGTGTTGTTGTGTGTTGTGTTGTGTTAGTGTATATGTGTCTATATATATATAT